>JAQFZC010008387.1:0-10226 GCA_034695205.1 Dicyrtoma fusca | reverse complement strand
TATATAGGTATGCCAGTTTCTCTTTTTTCAACTTTATTCAAACTTATTCCTCCGTATACTATATGTACACTTCGTTTATTGCATTGGTTCTACTTACATATACCTGTCGTTGATTGAATTGGAAGACGCTATTTGACCATATCAATTCAATACGAACACATCGTGTATTATTTTTTTCAGAGTTGGAGAGAGAAGTTCGTAAAATCCAAATGGACGGACTTTTGTGGGGAACATCCAAGCTGGTCCCACTAGCCTATGGCATCAAAAAGCTCCAGATTGGCACAGTTGTCGAGGATGATAAAGTTTCCATCGATGAGCTGACCGAAAAAATTCAAGAGATTGAAGATTTTGTAAGTTGATTTGTTTATTACGAAATCAGTTGGTAGTTAAGCATAAGTACGAGCAAGTAGGCACTGTGTAGTAACGTCAATCAAATTTTGCAGCCCTCAAGTAATGATTTGAAAATGCTGGTTCTTGTAATTATAAACTGATAATTTGTTTGTTTGTATTGTCCTAGGTTCAAAGTGTGGACATCGCCGCGTTTAATAAAATCTAATTGTGCTCCTAACACTGCACTGGAAACACAATCACCGAGTGAATTTACATTCTGTCTGGCCCTGTTGCCGAAATCAACTCTGAATTTTCAATATGGCTTTCTGATTCGAATAAACATTGTTATACAATTGCAGCGTTTATCGTTTATCAATGTTGTCTTTTTTTACTAATTTGCATAACTTTTGAAAACCTAAACAAGCGTGCATACTAAATGAAATACTTTAAAATTGCATTGAAGGTTCCACTAGTATCCAGGATCATGAAAATTTTCAAAGATTTTCGTAAGCTTTAATTGTCGTAGGGATTTCAAATGGTAACGGAAACTATTAATAGTAAATCACAAGCTGTGTAGCACACACAAGCGCTGTGTATACTTTTGTTAATTATGACTTCAATGGGAACTGCGGGGAATATTTGAGACGCAATTAGCGAACATCACCTATTTCAGAATTCGGCAAGTAACAGCGTCAACTATGTATTTTTACGTTAGTTGATCTGTTGTAACTTTTCAGAAATGGGTTTTGTGGGGAAAATTCCCAATAGTAGCAGTGGAAAGTCCAGGAGTCTGATTCTAGTCATTTGGAATCTATGCGAGTCGCTCCAGTTGTCAAAGCAGTCGATCTACCTTCAGGAGAAAGGGTTGCTGAGGAGGCTTATTTACTCGTGATGGATTAGGGCGAAGGACACATTAATTTGTTGAGGTTGTTCGTGGTAGATTAACTCGTTTAAAAACAGGTGTTATAATGTGCAGTAACTCATTTCAAAATATAAATGACAATAACTGCTTGGGTTTGCACTTGGGTCAGGCACTCCCTATCAGTCAACAAATTAATATTATTCTGTATAATCTGTATTAAGGTAGTCAATTTTGGTTTGATTCCTCCTGAATTCTTCCTACGAATAATGTTTTATAAAGTTCTTTTTATAGTTTTTTGTTTTATTTAACATTCTGAAAACTGACATTCATAAATTAACATTTACATTTCGAGCTACTATTCCAATTAATATCCCGCGTCTTAAGACATACAATTTTTAAGATTTTTGGCAAGAATGTGGAAGCTTTACTGTCGTAGGTACGTGATGGCCAAATATGAATGATACATCACGGATCAGAGGGTCCGAAAGTATGCTCAATAAATTATGAGCTACCTACTAGAACTAGAATGGATTATTAAAATCTGATTGCAGATTCAGAATATCGGAATTGTTTATGGGAAGGCTAAAATCGTCCGCTGTTTTAAAAATTTTGACTCGTATTTTTGTGTGAATAATTAGTGAAGCACATCACTACAGATGAAATACTGCTTTTATTTTGTTGTCCATTAGAACAATGCAATGGTATTATGTATTTAGTGACATTCATTTAATCCAAATATTTATGGAATAAAAAACGTTTTAAAATAATTTTCAACACCTATTGACATCTTTTAACTATACATTACAGTACCTGCTTAATATTCTTGAACTAATTCCAGAAATCAGTCAATCCTGCAACATGACATTGGAATGTCCTGTTTTTGGACAAATATACATAATTTGATTTTTCACGATCATGGAGTGGAGTGGGGCAGTTCTGAAGGCAAGTAAGATGCGCTCCTTTGTTTTAGGTGAAGCTAAAATCTCTTTCGTTTACATTTTATGAAAGAAAGGATCGCGCGAAGGATATGTAGACGATGGATTGCAGCTTGCAGCAGTGTTCTCTACCAGTATTACCCTCCCTATCGATTGTGATTCCAAACATTAAAAAGTGCTTTTTTTGAAAAACTGTTTTTAAAAATAGCGCTATTCGCCAAAAATAGTGTTTTTAATGGGTGCTCTCTTTGAAAAACAGTTTATTTAAAATTATTTTTTTGAAAATTTTTGCTGTTAATGTGTAAGGAATTGCAGTTTTCAGTGGGTAAAAAGAGCGTGAGGCAAGTGAGACCTGACCTTATGGGAATCTCGTTCATGTTTAACATAAACATCTGAGCGCTATATGCTATAGAAATAAAGTTCGGTTTGTGCCCTTTGTGCTAATTAAATAATAAAAACGTTTCTATTGACATTTAACGTTTATCCGAAATAAAGGACCTACTTATACCTATTAATAATAATGACAAATGCCTACTAAAGTACAGTCCCCTAAAAGATATTCCTAATATAATTAAATAATGCTGGCTTTTTGTGTGTAGTGGTGCAGTATTATTATACAGTTTGTGGAAGGAATGAAATTTGTTTGTGATGGAATGATTCATCATGGTCCTGAGGACTTGTTGCGACAAAACATTGACAGTTTGATGGGAAATTTTGAAGATATTCTACAATGCAAAAACAAATATACAGAATAATACTATTAAGATTCATAATGTGATATTTGTAACAATAATACAATACAATCCAATAAATTTTTAACTTCAAATCAAAATTCTTTGACAAGTCTGAAGTCTGGGTGAGGGGTATACCTATACATATGTATAGTTTGAAATACACGGACTCAATGACTCGCTTGCAGAGCAATAACAAGAACCGCCAGAAATCCATCTTTCAATTCTTCCAAGTGAATTTCACTAAATTCGCAACTCATTAAAATTAAAATTAAAACTCATTACTCGCTATCTCTACTCTAAATTCTCTCAGTAGATCCCACAAGTCTTTCCTTTACCAGTGGATTTAATCTGACAATTGATGGATATGGCTTAGAAGTGGAATAATCAGTGAATACTTGAATAATGTCACTGACTAGTGACCATAGGACTGCACTGTTGAACTTGTAAATGCAAATCTAGCATCTTCCACTTCCACTTCGCTCCATTAAATTTCCTTTTCGCTTCTTCCATAAGCTTGAGAATTCTCAACTTTTCTACGTGACTTAAAAGGCATCCGCTCAGTCGTCAGTCAGAGTCAGACGTAGTGGATACATTACGTAAGTAAACTTAACATACTAGTTAGTAACGTAGTTTGGAGTAAAAGCACTAATTGAATTAAAATCTTAAAAATACTATTCAACTTTTGTTTTTCTTACCACCCTTAATTCATTTCCCAAGGTGTCTTTCTTTAATCCTAATTATTAGTTTTAATTTGTACCTAGGTACTATGTAGATTAGATTAAGATTAGACTACCTAATTACTAATTTATAAGGATGTTATTTCAATTAACACTGAAATATATAAATATTACTAAAATTAAACCAATACGAATGTACTCTACGGGCAGCATGAAACAGCTAGAAAGCGTTTTTGTCAATATCTGTAAAACATCAAAAGGAAAATATGTACTAATAATAATTGTGTACCTAATTGTGTTTGTAGAGATCTAACGCAGGGTGAGGATTCTGAGGATTGTGAAAGGTTTACGTTTACAGTTTGGGGAGCAGTGAGGAGGTCAGGAGATCCAAGAGTGGAGTTGTCGAGGATTTTTACCGGAGGAAGATGGGAGTTGAAGGGAGCGATTTGATAGCACTTCGTGTTAAATGCCAGAAAGCAACGAATATTCGAATGGAAACTCACATTAACGCAACTCTCACGGATTTCACTGCTCGACTAGAAGAGTTGACGGGAATTCCAGCGGATTCAATGACACTGCTTAAAGGATTTCCGCCCAAACGGATTTCGTACTACAGAAACACAGGGACTGTAAATGATCTGGGGCTACAGGCGCAGGATACGCTTATAGTGGAACTTGGCAAACCAGGGGGTAAGTAAACTTCACTCGTCTTTATGATAGGTATAACAGATTCCGGTAATCCATCGTTTTATCAGATTATCAGTAAGACTGAGTTTTGCTCCAGGAATCTACAACACTAACATTATGTACAACGTGGGTTACAGGATCCTAATAGGAATTTGTAGGTACTTGTTTCTGAATTTTCTAGTTTCCCTGTCTTCGAAATCTTCCATTTGGGAAGAATATACAATATATTCTATGACCTCTTGGTCAACCGTAGTAGCATAATTCTGGTAGTTTATTCTCGTGCATTCCTTACTACATTTGTATCAGTAGTTAGAATATCACGAATACCCGAATCTACCCTGCTTGTCGTTAATTACCGTGAGATTTTGCAGTGACAGGAGGACTTCAGAATTCACGAAAAATGACACCTTATTAAATAAATGCAAACACTACTTTGTAATCTTGGTCTCTCATGTACTTGTTTGAATGTAGCATCAAAATTCAACTTGCATTAAAGGTTTTTAATACTAATAATGTGTAGTATTTTTCGCTCATTTAAAATCAGTGTTCAAGCGTTTTAATTTATTCTTTTGAGTTGCTGTTTATCGGAAGAATTCAGGTGATCGTCAGTGTCTGAATTCTAAATGGTTGTATTATTTATATTTTGTCTGAAAGTACCGCCTTCCTAAAGTCCAGCAATAAACCAATGGTTCTTTAGTGGTCACCTTGGGCTTCCAAGGCATTTAAAGTATGTATTTCTGAATGAAGTATGGAATAATGCATACGCTAATTATTTTCACTTCCAGATAATGTGGATTCCTTGGCAGGGCAGCAGCCGAGTGGAGTATCAGGGCCCCAACAAGATCCTGTCCATTGCTCAAAGCGGACAACTCCCGCAAACTCGCTGGCTTCTTCCGAATCAGCTGTGGTTCGTGACTTGGAGCGTGAGCCACCCGCAAACGTCCAGAGCTCAAATTCAGGAAACACATCCGCGGCCTTATCTCATTCACTTAATCAAAGTGATACTTCTGCAAGCCCAACCTTGCCTACAAATTCCGTCCCTTCTGACACGTTCACCAACGGATTGCTGATGCGGCACGTTGTTCCTGCGGACAATTCTTGCCTCTTTGCTTCAGTGGCCTTTTGCTTATCAGGTCCGCAGTTTTTTGTTGTTGTATCCGTAATGACTTGTAGTTGAATAGATAACAGTCTGCTATAAAATTTAACTTTTTCCTTGCATTTGATGCAATAATTGGTGGTCATCAAATAATTATAATACTTGTCACAGTTTCATTGTGTTAAATTAAATGTCTCTTTAGTTCATAATTTCGTCTTTTAAGAAGCAAAGCTAGGTAGACCCTACGGTGGCTTAAAGTAAATTGCGGCAAATCTAAAATAGGTTTAAGGTTTAGATGAAATATGTACCTACCTACCTCATTTTCCTTTTAGCTTCTATTGGATGTACCCCATTTTGCCTCTGAAAAGGCGATTGTAAAAATTGTTTAGTAATTCTAGCATTGCGTAGTAATGCCAAAATCAAAATTACTTGGACCGAACCAAAAGTTTCTGTCAGGAGGTGATGCATTTTAAAGTCGCTCAATGGTCCGGTCCAATAAAGATAGGACCAGACCAATTTATACGGTATGTGGGTTTGGACCGATAAATGTGGACGGGGTTGAACATTTCGACCTTTGACATTGCTTTGAAACATTATTGTGCAAAAGGCTGAAAAAGTTGAGTAAACATGTATTTATTACTTGCTTATTGAACAGACGTGGAACAAATAGAAAGCACTGTGTACTTGCGCGAAGTGATAGCAGCAACGGTGGCGAGCGATCCAGAAAAATATAACGAAGCATTCTTAGGCCGAAGCAATGCAGATTATTGCAAGTGGATCAAAATGTCCGACTCATGGGGAGGCGGCATCGAAGTATCTATACTATCCAAATTCTACGGCTATGAAATCACTGTTGTTAACATCCAATCCGCGAGCGTGTCCCGCTTTGGAGAAGATCAAAATTACAGTCACTGTATATTATTACTTTATGATGGCATTCATTACGACCCCTTATACATGGAGATATTTGATGTAAGCTAATCCGAACTTTATACTTTCCTACCCGAAAGCTTTTTTTTGTGCTTAAAATATCAGGTAGACCACTGCCTGCTCTTAATTAATTTCCGTTTTGACTGAAAGCAAGTTATACTTAGTATTTCACCAATTATATTACAGATACCGGCCCAACAAAAACTTTTTTCATCCAACGATATGAGAATAATGCAACAAGCATTACAGCTGGCTGAAGAAGCTAAACGTGCCCATCAGTTTACCGACATTAAGAACTTTCAGCTCAAGTGTAACAGATGCAATATCTTTCTAAAAGGAAATACGGAAGCTCAGCAACATGCAAAGTCAACTGGTCATGTGGATTTTTCAGAAACATAATAATTACCTTGGTTGTAATACTAAAGATATATATGTACATATGTGCTTGAACTGTACATGGAAAACATTTAAAACGAATTATTTACTCAATAAAGTCATATGGAAAAACTATATACGGACGGACAAGCTCGGCTATGGTACAACTTAAAACTTAAGAAGGATAATGTTGCAATTGAAAACACCGTCTTTATTTTGTAACAAGTACATATTGATTTATTTTTACTGTAGTACGTAATTAAACGTAATGTACCTTTATGGATAGTCTTAATTTAATTGTGTTAAACAGCTTTAAGCTCAAGGAAAATTCGTAGGTATCTCTTGGTGGATTTTTAAAAGCCTCAAAAGAAGTCTTTTTTGTAAAGAGTCTGTAAACTGTATACTTTCTACCTTTGCCTTTTAAGATCCCATTCTGCTCGTAAATCCCAGTCTGTGTTTGAATTAATCTAAAAATATATTCTAGGTCTTTTGCGATTTTGTAATTTTTAGGTATTTCAGTTTTACAAGGCAATTTACCTAAGCCATAAAAGCGTTGTTAAAACCAGTATTTTATTGTTAATTTAGCTTTTCGGTGTGTTTTCTGATTTTCTGCTTTTTGATTGCCGGAAAAAATAATGTTTGGTTTGGACAGAAAATAAAATGGCTAAATCCCAATACATATACTGTTATACCGATGGCTGTGTGGGGTCTGAATCTAACGGACTCCACACTGCACTGCACTGCGCTGTCATTCCTGTCAAAAACACTTGACTGTGCGGGAGGTATTTGTTTTTTTTTGTTCGTAGGTGTGAATTTCGCCTCTGTTTTAGTGCAATGTGCAATGCAAAACACTGGGCTATAAAGGTGATCTTGACGCTTCCAAATTCCAATGTTAAGCAGTCACTACACTTCTGTTCTTTCTACGTGTGCAGCAGTGCTTTTAGTGCAGTCGTGTAGTGTTAGTCGTGTAGTGAGAATGATTTCCCTGTTGTTCCTTGTTCCTTCTGGGCGGGGAAATTAACGTTCACTCACATTCCATCATATACACCTACTTACCTTTAGTTTTATTTTATATATATATTTATATCCGCTAAAATTTTGGCACAAATTTATACTGAACATCCGAAAAATGGACGGGTGGAATATAGACGGGCATTTCCATTCCATGAGTCAGTTACAATCCCAGGTTCTGCAAACACACTTGGGTCGCATTGAGAATAGTCAAAGTCATGGCGTAAAAATCCCTCAGGTAAGCTCATCGAATTTTTTCATTTTAAAAGTAAATTATTATACTCTCAAAAATATCCTACGAATATGTACGAAGCAGTTGTACAAACGCACATTTTCCCCTTCGACAATTGGGAAACACGTTTTGCACCTTTTGACAATTGCCCAAGTTTGTGAAAACACGTTTTCAACTTCAAACGTGGTTCATATACATACATGATTAATTGGATAACATTCTTTGGTTATATTTGTGTATTGCAATCATGGGTAGCTCGGAGTGTCAAAGTTGTTAATGCTAGAGAAATGAGGCCTAGGTCACTTTGTACGACTGGCTTCTAATTGTTCTTCCGTTACTTCTAGTTTAAATCATTAACTAAATCAGAAAGACTGACGATGAGTGTCCTTGAACCACACCCATACTACACTGTGAGATCATGCCTTGAGAGGTGTGCACCGAAAATCCCGGCACATATTATAGGAATGACACATGTCTTTCACTCACAACTTACGATTAGGCCGGAATAATAAAATTGAAAATGTTCGAAGAACTATTAAATACGATGAGATTTTTGAGTTAAGGTGTAAAGTAATGGATTTAGCATGTTGAATTCCACTATTTTTTAAATTTCTGCAGGCATCGCACGCATCAGCTTTGGATACCTTTCGAAACGAGGAATTCGGGGTGAACTCGAGTATTTTAAGAACAAACATGGAAAAGCTGTCTTTACATGGGGCAATGGATAGCGGAATGGAAATTAAGAGGACGCAGCTCATCCAGGGCTTTATGGATGTGGGAAATGTTAATTTGGGAAATTTGGATGAGTTGATGAAGCAGTCCCGCGGTGCTGGAGATTTGTCGATGTCAATGCGAAGCGAAAGGACCCAAATGATTACATCCAGTAAATCGTCGACGGTGCAGAAAGAGGCGTCCATGATGATCCCACCAGGAAGTATGACAAGTACGCAAATGAATTTCCTCGACAGTGATATCCAGCATGAAGTGACAGGGATGGCAAGGACGTCGGGCCTCGTTCAATCGGTACAATCGAAAATAAGCTTGGGAGGAGGCTCCGCCGGTGTTACTAGGAGTTTCTCCACGTCTTCAAGATTGGGCCTTCCTCCTCTGTCTATGAATATGGACGAGTGTGGGAGTGTTGAAGAGTCTTCCGAAACCGGAGTGGACGGTGACTCTGCCTCTGCGATTGCAACTTTACACAATTCTGGCTTCCCTTTTCGTCGACCTTTCGGTTTTCGTAATTTTGATCGACCACTTTGGATGGATCTATCGCGTAGTGTTGGAGATAATCAAATGTTGAATCGAATGACTTGGGACCCTTCCACTATACAAAGTTCACAAATATTTTCCAGTCAAGTTCAGTTTAGTGCCACCAAAACCCTCATGCAATCCATTGGAGGAAGTTTGAGGTATGCATTTCGTATATTTTTTGTATTCTGATTCTGTCAGTTTGTTTATGCACAATTTGACGAATCCCGGTTTCAAAGTTAGAAAATTATTAACTTAACACTTGTAAACAAAATGAAGTAGTATCACTTTTTGTTATTAGGGAATATGATGAGGGGAAGATGTTCTTACGGCAATCCTACGGAGCGTCCGAGTCGGAGTCTGAAGACGATGATGACGGCGACGAAATTAAGTTCCTTGGTCACTCCAATTTAAAAGCAATCTGCGGAGCTGAGTCTAACAACAGGGCACTCTTGGAAATCCAGGACACACCTTCGGAGTGTCCCACGGAGCACGAGCAAAGGTGCACTTTTACCTCAATATCCTGCATCGTTTAAATACGAATCTCTATTTTAATTTATTACTATAATTAATGTATCTTTTCTTGATAATTTCAGTCCTACGTCAAGTATAGGTCGTGATACGACTTCAATCTCTCCAGAGCACAATCGATGTCACAAAGTTGCACAGGAACTCTTGAGCACGGAAATTACTTACGTTAATATTTTGCATTTAATTGATCAAGTTTTTCACTTTCGAGTGGACCAAGAAAATAGAGTTCAACCAATGTTCCCACCTGACACTGTGAAACAAATGTTTTGCAACGTTAAATCATTATACAAGCTACACAACGATCACTTATTGCCACAGCTTCAAAAACGTTTAAGTGAGTGGAAGGAAGACAATCCCAGAATCGGTAATTTTTGCCTTACTACGTATATCTTACGTAATTAAAATGAGTAGCTGACCAAGCTAAATCAATTTCGAATAAATTTATAGTAATTCATTCCCTAATTTGTTTTTCTTGTACAGGTGATATAATGAAAGACTTCGCTCCGTTTCTCAAAATGTACACGGAATACGTTCAAAATTTTGATCATTCCATTAATCTAATAAATCTTTACAAGGAG
>JAQFZC010008386.1:0-10226 GCA_034695205.1 Dicyrtoma fusca | reverse complement strand
CATTCAGCATTATAGCCCATACTAACGTCCAACTTGCCATGTCAGGGCACTGACGTTAAAGTGATAGTGAAGGCCTTTTTACTGACAGTGAATAGTGGTGCCGTTATTATCAGTTTTGGCAACATATTGTCACATAGATTTGACCTTTTTGAGAATACCGATTTCTGTGTTTGATTGTTTTTGAAAATATCAAATTGTTATTTTGACATTTTTTAAGTGTTAGTTACTAACTTTGAACGCTTTTGCAAATGTTCAATGATTCGTAGTTTTCAGTGTGTATACTTCTGAAATGCAGTCAAATTAGCGTTTTGAATTTGTAAAAACGAATCAAGGGTAAAACTGGTTATTATACTTTTAAAAGGAAGTAAACTTATTTACACTTCCTCAAAAGCAGTACAATTGGTAATACAAAAAGCATAGAACTAGGGTTTGGGCTATCTCAAAAGTTGTATAACCAATATTTACATATTTGCACCTTTTAGAAATGTGTACACGTACACCTACTATTTGCGGTTTTTAAGAATTTGCGAAACTAGTATTTGTAGCTTTTAAAATTGTGTACAGCTAGTAACCGAACCTCACTCTTACAAAATGCTAAAAACCAGTAGTTGTATTTATAGAACGGTTTAAAACTAATAATTACCCTTTTCAAAAGCGTGTACAAATAGAAATAGCGTTTTTAAAAAATATAAAGTATGTAAAGTATGCATTTTTAAAAAATATGTAAAACTAGTAACTGTACTTTCGAAAAATATATAAACTAGTATTTACACTGTCTCAAAAGTAGCAAAACGAGAATTTAATTCATCTATTCAGACTATTTTAGTTTAGTGAGTTGATTAGTGTTGTGCTTCCGCCACAAAATGCTGTTAACTGTGAAGCAGATGCTAAAGAATTGTATTGCTGTTCAGTGCTTCAGTTGCCGTCCTTTTTGAAATGATGGAAATGGTACATTTTCCCCTTTTCAAAACCATGCAAATAGAACATTGTGCACCTTTTCAAAAACATGTAAGTTGATACAAAATATAGATGCAAGTCTGCTGTACTGCTTTGTCAGACACATCAAGAGTTAGTTGGTCGCCGCTAATGGAGCCAGAACAAAGCGTTGTGGTTGTAGAGCGAGAACTTTGAATAGCCCGCGTAATTTCACACGTGTAGGGCTTAGAAACGTTAACGCCGCTTAAAGTTTACCAAAAGCATATGATTAACACTGTAAAACAGGTAGAGTTCAGATAGCGTAGGAAGTGGTTAATCAATGTTTTATGTAAAACTCAAAACCGTGTATAATGTAATATGTTAATTTATTTATTCGTATGTAGAAGGTGGTTAAACCGAATGAACGTGTCATTTCAAAAGACCATTTGAAAAACGAACAACAAGACAGGATGAAGGAAAGTTATTCGCTAAAAAATAAATTTATAATTATAATAAAAAAAATTCAATCAAAGAATCACAATCGGCTGATAAAAGATGAGTATAAAAGTTTATATCCGCTAAACAATGTATTTTACTTTAAATTCGCTTGCTCTCCTGTGTTTTATCTTATCTCCTGCGGCGTATGAGTTGAATAGTCTATATTTTAGTAATTAGAATACAAAATTTATTGTACAACTTGTCAATGGTTTTTGACACGACTTTAAGCATTTTATTTCAAAAACAAAAAAAAATACGTACGCAAGGCAATTCAATAGCAAGAAAATTCAAATGTATTCCTCATTTTAACATTTACTTGACATTTTTTTTCATAACTACTTAAATTAAAATAAGTAGAGTCTGAGTAAGTTTACATTTCACCATAAACAAATTGTAACTTCAACACTACTCATAATAAAATTGTATTTCAAGCGACATTGAACCCTGCTCCAAATCATAAAGAGTAGAAAAGTATAAATTGGACAGACCTAAAACATGAACCGCAATGAACCGATATGAACCGAACCGAACAACCAAAAAGAGCCAGAATTTCGATGACGGTTCAGTGAGTAGAAGTCAAACCATTAAAATTTCGCAGGTCATTGCTGAAACTTATGGGGTGCAATTCGTGTCACAAGTCTGAGGTGTACTCATTGTTACTCTCAAATTTCTCTCCGGTTGTTCATCGAGTGCTCTCACTGTTTGCATAACCTGAATTTAAATTTAATCCAGTTCTCTCACCGTTTTGCATCTGCTGGTGTGACAAAATATGAAAAAGAATTTTTCCAAGCCACACCGCACCACCGGCAACTGCATCAAATCCCAGAAAAAATTTAAAAGCCTTCCATATCTTACATCACACTCCGTAACTCCAACATGAATGAACTATTGACCTCAGGGGCCATTCATATGTTACCTTGCACTCCGTAACTCAAATAGACATGACGATACTACCACTATTAAACGATTCTTTATTCATGTTACTTTGTAATTGCTAAATTCGTTGAAAACATTCTACATACAAATTTAAATACTGCCAGTATTGACTAGTAACTGTCAGGTTCGACCATTGACAGTCTATTTTGACTGTTGGCTGTAAATGTTGACTGTAAACTGTCAATTAAGATTGTTGACAAAAATTGTTCACTGTGGACAACCACTGTTAAACGCGGACAGCCATTGTGACTGTTGACAGCCGCTGTTTTTTTCTTCTAACTGGCCTGTTACAGACAGACAGCCTACGGCTAATTTTCTTTTACATTAGAGTCAGTAGTACTTACTAAGTACCAATTACCTCCCTTAAGGATTACAAGTGTGTGCATACTTAAGCCACAAATTCGCGAATTTAGCCATGAGGATGCCCTTGAGAGGAGCCCTTCCTGTGAGTTGAGGTTCTGTGCACTCGCTTAGCTGGTTAGTGACGAGGGCAGTCTGGGGAGACTGATACCGGACTGGAATATTGGTTGGCTAACTAACTAACTACGATTAACTAGTTTGAATGGATGCTAACTGGAATTCAGCAATGAATGGAAGTAGACAAACTAGGTTAAAGGTTCAAGAGTCAGACTTTCTGTTTATTCGGATTCTAATGAAAATACCTATGCTCGTTTCAGAGCTACTTGTGTGCTACCACACTCAACCTTGATCGCCGGCCAACTGAATGCTTAGCCTTCGCTCCAGCTTTTGCTGCAGCTACGGCTTCACAGTTCAGCATGCACTTACCGTGCATGCCTCATTTGAGTATCCTTACACCCTGATACTTGCAATCACCTTTTGTTTTTGAAATATACTCGTCAAGAGCTTTCTATTGATGTATTACATGTCTGTGTAATTCTATTTGTAAATTTTTGCAAACTGTAGGGATAGATGGAAATGGGGAAGGTACACTGGCTGTTTGCTGTCACCACTGACTGTCCACTGCCGCCGATAGCTGTTCACCGTCAACAGTGGCAGTCTTACGTCAACAGTAGGTGTCCACCGTCAACAGTGACTGGAAACAGTTACTGCGGCTGTCCACAGTCAACAGTGGTTGTCAACAGTCACAGTATCTGTCCACTGTCAACATTGGGTGTCCACAGTCCACAGTGGCTCTCCGCAGTCAATTGTGGCTGTCCACGCACCAGAGTAGCTGTCTACAGTCAACAATGTCTGTCCAGAGTAAACAGTTTCTGTCAACAATCTTAATTGACAGTTTTCAGTCAATATTGACAGCCAACAGTCAAAATGGACTGTCAATAGTCGAAACTGACAGTTAGCAGTCAATATTGGCAGTATTTAGGTTTGTATTTAGAATATCTTCAACGAATTTAGCAATTACAAAGTAACATGAATAAATAATCGTTTAATAATGGATAAATCGTAAGGTCTGTTTGAGTTACGGAGTGGGAGCTAATATATGAATGGCCTCTGAGGTCAATAATTCATTCATGTTGGAGTTACGATGTGGGAGGTAATATATGGAAGGCTTTTTAAACTTTTTGTGGGATTTAATGCAGTTGCCGGTGGTGCGGTGTGGCTTGGAAAAATTGTTTTTCAAATTTTGTCACACCATCGGATGCAAAACGGCGAGAGAACCGGATTAAATTTAAAGTCGGATTAAGCAAACAGTGAGAGCACTCGGTGAACAACGGGAGGGAAATGGGAGAGAAACAGTGAGTACAGCGGACACTTGTGACACGAATTACACCCCATAAGTTTCAGCAATGTCCAGCGCATTTTAATGGTTTGCCTTCTACTTAATGAACCGTCATCGAAATTCTGGCTCTTTTTGGTTGTTCTGTTCAGTTCAGATCGGTTCATTGCGGTTCATTGTGGTTCATATTTTAGGTCTGACCCATTTCATTTTAGTCTGTTTTAAAAACATTTTAATAGAACGTTTTGCACATTTTAAAACGTATAAATATATAGAACCACTTTAACGCCGATAAATTTAAAAATTCGAATTGTGTTAATAATAAATCTCAGATAGTTTCGAAGTAATATTTATTACCAAAACACAAAAGTAATTCAGACGCGATAGCTTTATTTGTGCCTTGTTAGAAGCCCAATAGGATACCTATTTTGCATCTTTTCAAATGCGTGTATGATGTTTTCACAATTTTCGGAAAAAAATTTTAATAAGTTAGAATTTTGTTTTACTGTTTTACAGCTTCAATAAAGCTTTGCAGAAAAAAAGCAGGCTTCGTTTCAAATGCCTGGTGACTAATAGCTGCCAAAAGTAATTAAAGAAATCAATACTGTGGTCACAATTTTACGTCAGTTATAACAAATTGGTTTGGTTTTTTAATTTAAGGCAAAACTATTTGGAGCCGACAAAGATTTTTGATGAATAATTGGAATGGCTCCACTGATTGTTTACAAATGCAGTAGTAAAATATTCTAGTTTTGAATTTTTTAAAAAGTCTTCCCTTTTTTGTAAGGCTTCCATCGTTAAAAATCTGCTTTAAAAAAACGTTTTGCATTTTGTCAACACAATAATTCCCTGTTTATTATTATCTTAGACTTTCAATGCTTGAAATAATTACTGTATTTGATAATTACTTATAAATATCGCAGTTGCACTTTTTTGAAAATGCAGTTTCACAACTTAAGGTTTTAAATAGTCATTACATTATGTACTATAACAAATTACAACTTTTAAAAATATTAAAAGTTCTCTGCATACATTTTGTTTAAATATAATTTTGCCCTTTTTTAATTTGTCAAAGCTGTACATGACAACAAGGCAATAATTTAAGATTCGTTTGAACTTTCTGAGATAGCAACTTTTCACTTATTTTTTTTTGCTTAAATACATGTCTGTTATATTAAATTTATTTTTCGTACATTTTAAACAGTTATACTGAAATGCCTTGAGCACAGCTCTTTAAACGGCGTTAAAGTTTTTAACAACAACTAATCCGTAAAACAGTAGTGCAGTGTTACATTTTAAAAACATGTACATAATTGATTTTTGCATCTTTTTAGAAACCGTCAAAAACATGATAAGACAAGTTATAGGCTTTACCGTGTAATATTACAAATGAACACTTTGCATTTTTAGTGACGATACATTCTTTGATTATTCAAGTATTACCGTTTGGCTTTCGCTTTCCTCTCTTTTATTTCTAAGGTAGCTTTTGAACCCCAACGTTTTGTATCTAATTTTTCCAAGGCTATATTTGTAATGATTAGCAGCCGTCTTGTCGTAACGAAGTTATTACGAAACTTTCATTTTTTTTGTTTTACAAAATCTCAGAAATTATCAAAACAAAAACAAAGCCGAGGCAAAAAAGTAGAAAAACCCACGTTTTTTCTTTTTTCCTTAGTTCATAATTTCGTGCTGCCAAAGTGTTATACCGATAGCAGGAACACTTTTTGGATTTTTTACCTTTTTTTTACCATCACAAACGTATAGTGGATTGTGCTAGTGTACATTTACTTAATTTAAATCAAACCAAACTGTGATTAATTTGATTGGTTTAAGTCAGAAAAAGTGCTCAAAGCTAGTGCTATTTTTTGTGTGGAATATTTATCGTCTACCAGGTACGGCTTTAATAAACAGAGGCATGCAATTATAAGCATCATTTGAAAATAGGATGGCAAGTTGGAATTATATTAGATTTTCAAAAGCGGGTAAATAAGACATTTTGAACATTTTAAAAAATATTCAATTTGGGAAGTAGGCAGCTTTTCAAAAAGGTGTAAATTCGACACATTGAACCTTTTCTAAAATATGTAAATCGGGCATTTTGCACCTTTTCAAAAGCAAATCAACAGGAAATTTTGTACCTTTGAAGACGGTGTAAATCAGACCTCAGAAGTCTTGAAACTTTTTAAAAGCATGAAAAAGTGAGACAAGGAGCCTTTTGACAGATTTACACGCGTGAACCGTGTCAAGTCGGTTATTGACGTTTTTGAAAATGCAAGGTTTATCTTTTTACAGTTTTGAAAATGTTAGTTTCAGGTTTTGGCTTTTTTTGAAATATTTATGTTTGACCTTTTGAAAATATTGATTTCTCATTTTTCCCTTTTTGCAAAGTTTTATTTTCTAGTTTTGACAGTTTTTGAAACTATTTCTTTTTTCTTTTGACCATTTTCAAACTACTGATATCCATTTTAGACTATAATTTTGCTGGTTAAAACTTGCTTTCGGCCTTCTAAAAGTGATAATCTAGTAGCTAGTCCCGACGCTTTCTTGATTAGTAGAATCAATACTTTTTGAAAGTATATTTTATAAAGTTTCTGGCGTTCCCGGTCGCGAATAATTGAAGTCATAAGTTTAATCAATGTGTAAAATTACGATTTAATAAAATTACGATTTTAATAAAATTAAATACATTTTAAATCTAATAAACTTAAGTATATTTTGATTTCATAAATATTTCGTATTTAAACGCCGTTCAAAAAATAAATTTTCTCTTTGCTGTTATTCACGAGTAGCTTCTAGCCTCTTTCAGTTTGCCAGCGAGATAAAGCAAAATTACACCTCCCAATTTTCACACAAGCTTAACGACGCCCCCCCCCCTCGTCTTATTCCCTTTGTTTGCATCCGCAATTTATGTATAGCCCGTTACAAAAATTCTGCACAAGAAATTGCAGCAATTTGTTATTAATTTCAAGTTTACCTTTTTCTACTCTTTCCTAACGTGAAGTCATTTATGAAAAGACCCTCCTTTGGAGCTCTTTAATCTAATTCCACTGTAAAGCTCTATCAAAACTGAATTTCAAGCATTTTTTAATTACGAATATGCTCCAAATTACATGCCAATACTGCTTTTGCAAAATTCGTATGGAGCTTTTCGAGAAAAATTTCAAAAACGTCGATACATAATTCGATCGATAACGTAGCTTTTGTTGACAGTTTTTCTGGGAAAGGATGGGTGGATTTGTGTACACAAATTGGAGGTAGTGGTCTCAATGGTCCGTTCCGTTCCTGATTTAGCGTTCCTTTCCGTTCCTGGCCCCTGGAACGAAGATTTCCGTTCCGTTCCGTTCCGTTCCAACGTGTTGGAACGGAACGGAACAGTGGACCAGTGGTCCAACACATAACACCCTTGTTTAACGGTGTATTTTTTTTCAGAACACCGGGGTATGCCATACATCGCATCCCGCTCTCGTTCCACAGATTTACAAAAGATTGCCAAACTTTCAAGTTAATACCGTAAATTCTCTAACAATTCACTGTCTCTGTGAAATACTTAATAATTTATAAATAATATTTAATTATATAATAATATTTTGTTTCCAGGTTGCAAAACAAAAATGCTTGTTTTAAGGCTGAATATAGCTTTTTTTTTTACCACAAAGTCACTTTTAAGTATAATAAAACATCAAATTAAATCACAGTCAATAAGTTTTGTGTAGAATTCACGGGTGAAGTGTTAGAATATTTACGGTACATTCGAAACTGGCACAATAGCTAATACCATAAGGACACAGCAACAACTGAACGTAATTTGTAATTGCCGCTCACGACTTTACACAAAATAGTGCTACTGTATGCGTTTGGGCATGTAATAAAAAATGTTCAAAAAGTTGCCAGGAACGGACCATTGAGACCACTAATTTTCGTTTTACTCTTTTAACAAGTTAAATCTGTTTCAGCATTTTTTGAATTGCTAATATTATGGTTTTGTTTTTGTTAAAAACTTTATCACCGTGTTTTTGATCTGTCAAAGCTGTTTTCTACCCCAAATCGCATGCCATCTTATCTGCATGGCTCCTACAATGGAATGGCACTGTCATCCGTACAGGCTTAACATACTTTAAGCTTTTCTCCTTGTTTAGCAGAAAAATTCGTAACACGTTTGTGAAGGATGAAACAAAAAGAGGAGATTAAAACGTTTGACGTGGGACTTATTAGGAGATTTGTGAGGGCGGGACGATGGAGGTTAATTTATTAAGTTGAAGTAGACAAGTGTTGTTACTATTTAGGTTTTCGTCTCATTTTTTCTCGGCTCCTTCAAAGGTAGATCGTCTGACGTGGAGTAAGAAATAAGGCGGAAAGAATCGGAATTGGGAAAGATGGATCCGTCCTCTTCCTTCTTCGTGCAAATGAGAGAGCTTTTCTGGAGCTCGTCGCATCTTATCACCCATGCAGTGTGCTTCTTGTATCTCTCTGTCTTTCCCTCGTACTCTCGTTTCTGCCTGGGAACAACAAGTGAAATTTGCTATTTCCTGCATATTCACTCCTGCAAAATGTTTTAAATCTCTCAGAACATTTAATTGAGCAGTGGAACGTGTGCTGGGATGTTTGCAAGACTTGTTTTACAATCTGTTCGGCTCAGTGAGCTTTTTTATATATCTGTTTGAAGCTTCAATGAGCGCCCACGAGAGACAAGATGTTACAAATACATCTATGATTCCGGTGACAGTGGAAATAAATTTCTTGAAGACTTGGATTGGGCTGCGGAAGTCCCAGCACAGGACGGCTGGACCGCCGGGTACGTGTCTCTACGGCTCTGCAGACGAAGACCAACCGCAGATTAAGTTCCCGTCAAACTGCGTTTTCAAGTCATTCACTGGATGAATGTCTCCATTGAAAACAGTTATTTAAGACTCCATGTCTTCCACGCACTTCTCTCCTCTTCCTTTCGCCTCACTTGATTAATTAGCAAGATTTTTCAGTTGGCAGCTTTAAGTTAAATACGAAACAATAGGCTCATGACTGGCAAACTTGCTTATACGGACATACCTGTACCTTATAGTCAATTACATCTCCTACCCATCGACAGTAGTTGGAGATGCTCAAAAGACGATCTGCATTTAAAAACTACGAGGTTCCATTCCATACCATTGATACAAAACGACGCATGTGCCATGTTTTTCTGAAAGTTTTTCATTTTTTAAGGAAATCTAATTGGCGTGGTTGTTGGAGCTGTACTAAATATAAACGGCTTCTTTTATATTTTTTTGTCGAATATCTTAAACAGAGCATCTTGAATGACTATAATGACTATGATACAGCATTTTCCTTAGTTCCTGGTCAACCTAGTTGTGTGCGCACTTATTGTAGAGCAAGTCGAATTTAAATTTGTCAATCACGGTACCTTATCCACTTGGTGGTTTTCTGGGTGCACTGATGCAGGCCAGTTCGTCTAGCACGCAGACAAGTAACCCTTGCTTTGTTTTTCTATTCAGATTTTAATAGCAAATCGTCTCGTTAAATGGGTCACTAAAATCCAGGTGCATGATTAGGGATGTAAAAGGTGGGACATTTCTGTTTGTCTGAAGTTTATTTGCATTGGAATTGGCACTCGGATTTACTCGATCCCTACCCATTTCCCAGCACGGATAATATGGAGTGGTTGCTTCATTTGCTTTCATTTAACGGAGTAGATAGATACATACATGATTTCGTTTTTCCCTTAGCTCTCTCGCTTCCGCTGTCTCCCACTTGAAATTGCTTACGAAGCAAAGAAACGTAATTTGTATGGGATGGATAGAAAACTTGGTACTTCAAATTTCTTCATGTAAATGATGGCTGAAAATTGATTTTTGCAAATAGAACGTTGACGAAGGATAAAAAGGAGGGGGCTAAAATACTGAGAGGAGGGTTATGTACTCTGTGTGTAAGCTGTAAATATGTACATAAATATATATAAAAAATGGTAGGGAAAGTTCGGTAAGGAGAGAACCGTGCAAATGTAACGTCATAATGTTTTAGTATGGAAGTTATTTCAAAAAAGGCAAACCTAGGTACATAGAACGTTTTCAGAAAGTGGACAAATATGATATTAGAAAACTCCAAAATGTATTTTGTCATTTTGAATGAAAATCAAAGGGGATTCATTCACCAAGCAGGAACGCTGATTAACACTACACTAATCAGC
>JAQFZC010008385.1:0-10226 GCA_034695205.1 Dicyrtoma fusca | reverse complement strand
TGCTCGTCCAACCTTTCTGATACGCCACCTCCGCGACATCGTCCTCAGGAAGCCGCACAATGGAAGGTCTGGACCCGGCAGTTCTGGCTGAGTTGTAAGTAAACTTTTTCCCTCATACTTGCCCCCATCATACACATTTTCTTCTTTCGTGTACAGCATAGCTGCTTACTGTGAGTTACCTAAGAGTGCTCCATAGTGGTGGCGCCCCGAGAGAGGCGTGCGCGCCTGGGCGTCCCGGGAGGGTCCCCCGGACCTCTCCGGCGGACTCGGGTGGGGCCGCGCGTTCGCAGTGGCTACCGCCAATAGCCAACGCCCTTCGACCGAGGTGGTCCTATAGTAGTAGGGTATTCCATCTCAACCTATGTAGGGATACTTCGGGATGTATGCTCACTATCAAAGGGGACCTCCTACCCCCTTCAAAAAAGTAGACGCGAGCTGGGGCAACAGCGCCGGCCATGAGCCTGCGTGGGGTGGACCGCCCGCCGACGGAGGTGTGTGGCAAACCCATCCACACCCAAACCCCGCATACCCATCCCCCACCTACATAGCTCCTCTGCCGAATCCCCCGCCCGTAAATCCTCCCTACACACGGCACTCCACCGGGCATGACTACACTCAAGCACAAATCTCAACCACGGAGCGCACTGGGAATCTCTCCCGCCGCTCCCAGCACGACCTATCAACCGACCCCACTAGCCCTAACGAGCTAGACAGTGGATTCACCGAACATCCTCCTGCAGACATCCCCTGGGAAGACACCCTGTGGTACCTCGAAGAGGTCCACAGCGGCTACACTCGCCTCCGCAGCGCCCTTGAAATCACACTGCGCGAAGTTCTTCGGGCCCTTGGCCTCGAGCATGCCACCCCAGCGGAGATCCTCGACTACATGGTCCAACGCGGAGTTCGATCGGCATCCAACCCGGACGACCAACAACTTCCGGCGAGCCTGCTGCGCGCCCACCAAACCAACCGCTCCGCTCACATCATCACCACCGATGATCAAACGCATACGGGCGAACTACCCTCAGCAGCACAAGCGGCAGCCCACACGGCCCCAATAGCCCAGCCTACACAGCGCGTCGAACCCGCAACTACGCTACCCACTACCGCATCGGGGAACGCCTCACAAACCGCCCACGTTCCACCAACGATTCGCCCAGACCACCCACGGGACACGTTCCTTCAGGACCCTCGAACCCGTCCGATACCAAGGGTCTACCGCGATCTCGGAACATTCTACGGCTCGCCCGACGAATCCCCCCCATCATCACCAGTTAGTGACAGCGGCATCCGCCCAAACTCGGAGCCCAGAAATGACGACTTAAATCAGCGGATCCTAGCCCGCCTCCGGGCCCTCCGCGAAACAGCCGCCCTCGACCCTGATCCAGAACGGCCGCCTCCCGCCCCTACCCTTTCCGCCACCCTACGTGCCCCCGCTCAACCTCCTGACCCCGACCCTACCTTACGACCTTGGCTTCCACATATCCCTTTTAACGCCCACCCTGGAGTCGCCGCGCAGACGTCAAACTCGGTTGCGGACGACCCCACCGGGGCTTTGGAGTGATGGCTACCTGCACTCCCTTCACTCGGTTCGGCGGTCACCTACGCTTCGCTAGATTGGCTTTTGCAGTTGCCGTAGGCCCTCGTTCTCGAGCACATCCATTAGCATAGGCGTACGGTGGTACTTTAGGATAGAGGGGCACTCGCCGACATTGGGTCGGCGTCAGAGCGTCCGCGTTAGGGGTTAACTTCAAAATCCACGCGGTTTTAGGGGCTCACATGCTTGGCACCCATGGGATCCCACACGAACGGGTTCTTCAGGACGCTCGGGCTACGGCCCAATCTCCGCGGGCTCCCCGCCCTTTGTATATAGCTTACCACCGTACTGTTAGTTCTTAATTAGCTTGTAGCCTACGCACATTACTTTAAACTCTGCGAAACCGATACGACGTATCGGAAGAAGCCGAATCCCATGGCCACCCTAGTCATCCTAAAATAGAGGCACCTTGCCTGGACACTTACCTTCGCTTAGTTTTTTTTAATGTAGCCATCTACGTAGTTGTACACTTAACTTTATCCTTGTCACCCTATAAGTGACATCCCACCTCGACCCTAGGGGGTTACCCAGGCAACGATCCCGACTGGACTTCGGGCGCCGGTGTCGGCTTGTGTTCGTCGGCGGGCTCTGTTGGGGGCTCCTCTCGGACTCCCTCGCTCGGCGCCTCTTTGGGGGCCTACATCACCACGTATGGTCACTCAAAAATTTCTATGTCCTCCCACCTCGCTCCACCTGGGGCATCCCTTCACCTCGCGCCGGCGCTAACGCTCCTCGGAGCACCATTGTTGCTTTCAGATATAGCCTTGGCCCACACCGCCGGACGCCGTTACTCACACCCGCGGAGGGTCCCTTCTCTGGACTGAGCCTTTCGTGCAAGGCCCTCATCCTCAATCCCTCGTCACCCGCGTTTGTTGCCACCACCCTGATAATTTGGCCTTCCTCAATTCCCCTCGGGCAGATTGGCCTACCTGCCTCAGAAAAAGGAGGAAACCACTGTGTTCTGCGGACCACGCGATATAACCCTTTACCCCAACCGCCCTTCTGGCTGTTGCCCATCAAAATTCCATCCCACTTTATACGGGGGACGTCACATCCGTCACGTCCCCCGCCTCCTTCATCGACGAGCCAGAATGCTCCTGGACGAGTTCCCTCCTGCTATCTCGGGAACCTATCCCCGCCCGTGGAATTATCTCGCGTACCCCGCAGAACCCTTGGTCGCCCCAATAAAAAATATCCCTAAAAATAGAACAATATAAAAAACTAAAACCAAAAAAAAAAAAGCTAACACTTCCTTTCCTGTCTCTTTCCCCCTGCTGCTGTCTATGGCCGCTAGTTAAGTTTGGTGCATAAGTTGGGACGAATAGGGGTACGCAGCCCCGAGTTCCCCAATCTAAAAGTAACCCAACGACCCGCCAGAATGCGGCTAGTAACGTTCACCACCAACGAACGATTCTCTTCATCTACTATTCTCCAGGAGCTCGCTTTGAAGCGCGGCTACTCCGCGTCCCAGCTTATGCTCCACCCTCGCACATTATTAACCCCTGTCAAATCAGTATTCCCGATACATGCGGCGCAGCCTGGGCGGGGGGGCCCCCGTGGGCGGCCCCGTCGCTGACACAAGGGGGGGGTGCACCTGAAGGATCCTCCGTTTCGTAGCAACAGTCCGCCATGCGGGGAGCGTGGTTTCTTAGTCGTTTTTCCGGTGTAGTGTTCGAGGATAGCGCGGTATAGGTACGTTCGTAAGTCTCCGGATCCTTGGACGGGGAACAACCCCTGGTACGCTCCGACCCTGGTAGCTTCAGTCCCTGGACCCAGCCGTCATCAGGATATACGGTAGGGGCCTGGCCTGGGTTCGATTCCCAGTGGCTGCCAGCCCTAGTCTTCGGCGTTCCTGCGTGGGTTCACACACTATCGACAAGTAGCGTAGAGGGGCTCCTTAGGTGCAGGATGACCGTGTCTGCCCCAGCGCATACCCCGGAGGACCGCGCCTGCCCCAGCACATAGCAGGGCGGGTGGGCGGCTTCGGTTCAGTTGGGCGAGCGGGCGGCTCCGATCCCGATAGTCTACAAGGCCGGTGCAATACCTGTACACACGCGAAAGTGGGGATGCCCCGGAGGGACGATGGAAACCCGTGGAACAAGCAGCGCATTGCTCGGGGCGGAGCCCGACGTAGGTGCACTTCAACCAAACCACTCCCTTGGGTTCTCAAAAGCAGGGGGGGACTGCCCGACGGGCGCCCCTCCGCCCAACCCTGCGCCGCTACGATCCGCTTTCCAAATCATGTCTGTCACACTTCTTCCTCTTTCTTTTCTTCTTCTCAAGTTCTTGCCCTCAGCGGCCGGACCTTACACCAAACCCTGCCCGTCACCCTAACCCATCCCTAACCCGCGGCGCCCCAGTCGGGCCAACGCCTGGCCTTCCCTACCATTTCTTTTCTCTACTGGTGAAGGCAACATGCACGCAACAACTAAATTTTAGATGTATACCCTCCCTCCTACATTAACAAAAACGGGAACCCCCACCCCACAGACACCTCCGTCGAATTTGGTTAACACTTTTGTTTATCTTTTCCCCACAGATCCACTCGCCTAAACGCAGTCACCTGGCTCAGCGAAGGCACTCCAGCTGCCGCCGTATTGGCAAATGTGCGCGCATCCCTCCCCAAGACGCCAGCAACTCTTCCACGAACGGCCCGGGCCCTACGCCAGGCGGCCCTCCGCCAACACCTCCCCATCTGGGAACGGCCTCAGCTCCACTCGAACTTCCAAGACCGCTACAACGAGTACCAACGCGTTGACCGCATTCCTCCAGGGTGGGACAAGGACTCCACCGTAGCCATTCAAGCGGTGAACTTCACTGACGAAACACGCAACCTCGGGCGGTCCCTTCTTGTTCAACCATACTCCGTCACCTACGACCAGACCGGCAGTGTACTCGACACAGCCGTCCGCACCGCCTTCCGGGATAACATTGTAGCCGTCTACTTCTTCCGCGCCCGTATCCACACCAACAACCGGGGCTATCTAGCTTCCATGGTCATCGCGGGCCCACGCGCAGCGGTTGTCATTGCCATCCCGGCCATCCGCCAGGACATCGAAACAACTATACGTGCCAAACTCCAAGATCCGGAAGTCGTTAAGGTGATGTTTAACGTCGCTCCCCAGGTCGAACAATGGTACTACACGATGTCAAACGACTTCCGCGGCTACATTGACGTTGCTACCTGCCTGGAATCCCTGTGGCTGTCCCAATACCCCAACCAGCCCATCCGCAACTCCACGGTCGAAGAAGTCTTACAAACCGTCTTCCCTTTCCTCGACCTTTCCGCCACTGACGTCGTCCAGGATAACAGGGCCTCCATTCACCAACTGGACCCTAATCTCGACACCTACATCCAAAAATTCACCCATTTCCAAGCCCTCCACATGAGTAAAGTGGGCATGGCCCTTCTCCAGCTCTACCGCCTACTCCAGGAACTTACTATCCCTACCACTATCTGGGACCGGTTCCAAGGGTCCGGCGACATCCCACGCCAAGTTCTTCGCCAGTTACCGCCGCCCCGCCAGAAACTTGAAAGCCCGGAAGAAAATCGTCATCACCGCCTCCTCACCGCTAAATTAGCCATCCGACATGCCTTCCGCCTCCACACCAGTGAAGTCCCCCTCGTGCTTAAGTGGGCGGCCCTTCCCTTCCTCGTGGAACTCCGCTACGAGGGCGCCGTGCGTCTCGAACTCCGAAAAAAGGACATCCTATCCCTTAGTTCCATGGGCCGACTTCTCCACTTTGTCTCCACCCAGGCTTCTTGGACCCCCGACCACCTCGAGGCCTGCATCACCAATCAAGACAATAGAGCTGTCCTCACCATACCCCCGCTTTCCCCCCTTTGGAAATGGCTCGCCTCCGCCGCCGCCTTCCCCGACAGCAAGTGGGCATCCGTGGGCGGGCTCCGCGGTGGCTCTGAGGGTCGTGAACCGCAATGGGGCCCCTTCAAGGATCGCGTCAAAGGATGCGCCGCCCTCCTCCGGGACCTCACTGCCCTCAAAGGTCACTCGTTCTCCATGGACCGACCCACGTCAAAATCCTCCGAAGGTGATTCTTCCCCCCACGACAACCTACTCTCGTACCAACTGTCCATCCCCTTTCTGGGGGCGACTACCGTACCCCCTCCGGCCCCATCTACCTCCAAAGGTGCCCGCAAAGAAGTCCCCTCCACCCCAATCCCCAAGAGCGGTACCCTACTCAAACTCAACCGCCCTAACAAACGCCGGACCAACTCTGCCACCTCCGTGGAGTCCACGGTGACCCTCTACTCCTCCGGCGACGAGGAGGACTTCCGCCAAAGAAAAATTCCCCGGACAGCCTCCCACACCACGGATTCCGACACAGGCTCCCGCTCACACACTCCGGCCGTCCAGGAGCCATGGGGAACGCCCACCTCCCTTCTCCGCGACCTCCAAGAACTCCCATCGGCTGCCCACCTCCTTCCCCGTAATCGCGACCCACTGGCCACGCCCCCGCCCCCCACCTCTACAGCGACGTCGGTAATCCGAGAATCACCCCGTCGCCAGATCACCACCCAACCCGCGAAGACACCAACACCTCCCCCCACCACACCTGCGGCAACCCTCCCTTGCCCTTCAGAATCGGATCCCGTTCCCCTCGCGGACATCAGTCCCCTCCCTTTGCCTCGACCTTCCGTCCCCCCATCTACCTCCCCTATCCTCCAGGGCTCCATCCTCGACTGGCGTAGCAACCGCCCTACCCACCCCCCTGAAGAAGCCTTTGAGCGTCTGCTGGAGGGTACAATGGAAGACGAACTACCGCTGTTCCGCCGGCTTGAAAGCGAGCTCCCCAACGATGTCCCGGGAACCATCCAACTCTTGGGACCCACAACCGCTCTGCCCGGAGCCGAAGGCTGGGCATATTTCTTCCGCCTGGGCTGGGTGTACTTCCCTCGTAACTGGGTCCGTACCCCGCCTCGGTTTTTGGGACGCTGGGACCACCGCAGGCTCTTCGCCCCTTCACAAACTTTGGGCCACTTCCCCTTCGGGTGGTGCTGCCACTGCGAAGCCATCGGCCATGTCTTGCGGGAATGCCACTGGTGGCTCCACCGCACCACCCCCGACACCCCGGTGCTACCCCAACTTCAAGTGTACGCCGTCCAACCGGACCCAACCGACCCCGTCTTCTTCCAAACGATGCTCGCCCAACGCGACCGCCTCTCAACGGCCTTTCTCCAAGAAGTTCCACCGGAAGATCGTCCCGCGGCCGCCCAACGAGTCCAAGACATCCTACACGACAATCCCATCTCTCTCTCGGGCATCGCCCCGGCTCGGGACCAGCTGGCATCCCTTCGCCCACATCCCCTGCGCCCGGTTGCAATGGACCCCAACGGACTCCGCGTCCTCGAAAACCTCATGGCCACCATGGACCAACAGCCCGTTGCCCCGGACGCCCTCCTCGGGATCGCCGAGAAACTCACGACCGCAGCCGTCGCCATCATCCACACCCACCAACGCCAACTCCAGTGCAAGGAGGAGTTGGCTCGCAACCTCATACGCACCATCCGTGGCATCCCCGGCGACAAGGTGTCCGTCGGTTCGGGACCCGACACCCCATCACACTCCCCCGCTCCAGACCAACCTCCATTTCCCCATCCACGCCACCCTCCGCTGAACGCCGAGGATCCATCGCGGCCAGCCACCCTTGGCCTCCCCACCGGGGACCCCATCCCCGACGCCGCCCTTCACGTCACGATCGACTACAGTGGAGACTCCTGTGATCCCTCAGTGTAGTGTTTCCGACTCCCCCTGTCTTTCTTTTGTGATCCCCGTGCCCCACTTCATCGGTCCCGTGCAAACGAACCCTCCTCCGTTCTACCTACACCGGTCGTTCGCCCAGCCTCCAGTTTACTTAGGGGTTGCTCGCAACCAATATTTTATCCGGCGAATGTTTTCCTGGGCCGGCAGACTAGCCTAGTTTTCACTTACCAGTTCTTCTTATTCTTGGGCCTTCAACGTTAAAATCTGGTGTTTGCGTGACCGAACCAGCGGTACGAAGTCCGCCCCATTTTGGTTCTTCATATTTAAGCCACTATAGTTAGGGACGCTCCTGTGAGCGTCAATATGTTCATTCCAGTTCTTTATTAATCATAGTGTCCTTATACTAATTGGGCGCGTGCGGTTTTTGTCCCACTGGGTTTTCCCACGCACCCCGTCACCATACTTTTAAGTTTAGTTTGGGCAATGACCCATCACGTTTGTATGTTCTCCCTCTTCTCTAGTATGTAACCTGTGTTTCCCCGCAATGGGTCTTTTCTTTTTTTTAGAGTAATCGACTTCCCACTTTGTCTTCGGTGTGATCCCCTGCGGGTATTGGGCCTCGAAAAATCGAAAGATCGCTTAGGGCGGTCAGTGTAAGACCTCGAATTCGAATAATGACGGCGAGAGCCATCTAGCCTTCGCCGTGCGGAGCAATTTCTTGAGGAAACTCCCTTCTTCAAGAACTTGGTCCGCCAAATACAAACCCGCAGAGAATACGTTCGCACTGCAGTCAAACAAAAGAAGCAAAACGACAGAGAAGAGGAGGCAACGGCGTGGAGCTCTGATTAGAAAGGCTGATTAGAGTTCCCAGCCCCAACGCTCAAGTCCCTACTGGGCTAGCGTCTCCAGTCTCACCTTACCTTCTGAATTGTAAAGACGCAAAAGCTGCGTTGCTCTGCGTTGACAATTCCGAAATTTTCCATTCAGTACCACGCCCCAAATCTCCTCTTCTTTTCCGTTTCTTTAGTTCATAGTTTGATTAACTGTAATTAAATATACTAGGCGATAGTTGGGCGGTCAGCCCATTAGTAATAAATTAGTTTTAGTTTCTCTGCTGGCAACAGTTGGGCGGTCAGCCCGGAGTTTATTAGTTATTTAGTTTTTCCTGTAAATGTCATCAGATCTGAATTAATTGTGTTTCATGAATTTGGCCTAATGAGACTCACTAAATAAAAGTGTCCAAATTCTTTGTGCAACGATAAACTCAGTGTTGCGGACTGAACATTATTTACGCCCCGGCATACCCCGATTTCATTCGGCTCGTACGAGTCATCATAGTTAGTGCAGTGGGTCCGTAGCCCCCATCGACCTAGGTCAGTGTTGGAGAGAAGTGGAGTCGACCCAGCTCCCCCCACCTGCGAGCGGGGAGCCGTGACAGACGGACCAACTCGTGGGAGTGACCCACGGAGACTCACCGAGGTGACCTGGAAGAGAGTGAAAAGGACAGGTCACTCACACTAGACGGGACGACCAAGTCAGCACCCCCCACCGGGGTGTCGTTCTGAGAGTCTGTCGACCCTCAGCCTGGGAGGAACCAACCTCAGCCTGAACTCATAAGTTTCTGCAAAGGCTTGCAGCCCTCTTCGTGGATAAGGAAGTTCGAGACGATTAGTGCCCCGGATTATTCGTATGCTCTGTGTCAACTGTTACCCCTCGATGCCATGTTAAGTGGTTAACGTTAAAGTGGTAATAAGACAAGACTCACTCCGTGACAAGGATTGATTTATTTCCGGTTTTGGCATTACATCTTCACACACTTTTTCAAAACAGTCAAAAATAGTAAAGGACACTTTTTCAAAACAATCAAAACTAATAAATGACACTTTTTCAAAACGGTCAAAACTTGTAAATGACACCTTTTCAAAACGGTCAAAACTAGTAAATATCACTTTTTGAAAACAGTCGAACCTAGTAAATGACACTTTTTTAAAATCGTCAAAACTAGCAAATGGCACTTTTTTAAAATGTTCAAAACTAGTGAATGACACTTTTTCAAAATTGTCAAAACTAGTAAATGACACTTTTGCAAAACAATCAAAACTCATAAATGACACATTTTTGAAACGGTCAAAACTTGTAAATGACACTTTTTCAAAACGGTCAAAACTAGTAAATGACACTTTTAAAAACGGTCAAAAC
The DNA here is from genome assembly GCA_034695205.1 of Dicyrtoma fusca. Classification (NCBI taxonomy): domain Eukaryota; kingdom Metazoa; phylum Arthropoda; class Collembola; order Symphypleona; family Dicyrtomidae; genus Dicyrtoma; species Dicyrtoma fusca. The sequence continues at coordinate 707 of JAQFZC010008385.1, read as the reverse complement.
TTGTAAACGACACATCTAAAAACGTTCAATACTAGGTAATGACACTTTTTAAAAACAGACAATACTTGTAAATGACACTTTTTCAAAACGGTCAAAACAAGTAAATGACACTTTTTCGAAACGGTCAAAATTTGTAAACGACACAGTTAAAAACGGTCAAAACTAGTAAATGCCGGTTTTTTTAAGAGTCAAAACTAGTAAATGACACTTTTCAAAACATTTAAAACTAGTAAATCACACTTTTTCAAAATCGTCAAAACCAGCGAATGACACTTTTTCAAAATGGTCAAAACTAGTGAATGACACTTTTTTCAAAACAGTCAAATCTAGTAAATGACAGTTTTTCAAAACAAGCAAAACTCGTAAATGACACTTTTTTCAAAACAGTCAAATCTAGAAAATGACACTTTTTCAAAACAAGCAAAACTCGTAAATGACACTTTTTCAAAACGGTCAAAACTTGTAAATGACACTTTTTCAAAACAACTAAAACTAGTAAATGACATGTAAAAACGGTCAAAACTAGTATAAGACACTTTTTTAGAAGGGTCAAAACTAGTAGATGACACTTTTTTGAAACGGTCAAAACTTGTAAATGATACTTTTTCAAAACGGTCAAAACTAGTTTGACACCGACGTTTTGAATGCTCAACAGAACGAAGGGCACGAGGCGACGCATGGCACAGAGATTGGAGAGACAGATAACA
>JAQFZC010008384.1:0-10226 GCA_034695205.1 Dicyrtoma fusca | reverse complement strand
TTTGAAAAAGTGTTATTTACTAGTTTTGACCTTTTTGAAAAAGTGTTATTTACTAGTTTTGACTGTTTTGAAAAAGTTAGTCTATAGAATTAAACACTTTGTAAAGCATTCTTTCCATTTTCCATGGTTCATCAGTTTCGAATATGTTAGAAAGGCGATTCTATTGAAATCTGCTTTTTTTAACTTGTCTTTTTACACTAAAAATAAATTTAGAGTTACATTGAATTTGAATTAATAAAAATGTTTTTGCCAATACTGTTACTCAATTGCCTTACATGTCAACCCCATTAAAAATGTTACAGCCACGTGTGAACTTGACAGTTTTAAAATGTTTGATTACAATCCCGGGTTTTTCTTTGTCTAGCCGTGGCTTCTCTTGGGAGACTAATCAGAGATTGAGGGTACTTATGATTTACAACATGACACTGCATTAATAGAAATACAGTGCAGTTGAGTGGTAGATAGGCAGATTGTTGCTAGTATCAGTATCAGTAACTACGAACTAGCTCACCAGCCACTGGTACTAAAGATGAATCAGAACATAAAGCTTCTTCATGCTTTTTTATACGCCTACCATATGTTCGTTCAGTTGATGAACGGTCCTCCTGAGCGGTGACGTAACGTATAATATTGTACTTCCTTACTTTCTACTTGTATATAATTTACAGGGTAATACAGTATTTAATAGTGGGAATGAAAAGTACAATGGATTCGAATAACACTGCTACCTCCACCTCAACTCTTTGGCTCTTTTTTGAAGGTTCAAAATCTCCGAAAACGAAATGAGCTATTGAAACGTGAACATAAATTATTTACAAACATAAATGATGGGCCCTGGCACTCTGATGCATCATTATATCTTGACAATATAAAACATCAACATGTAAAAACATTTCACGCTGCAATTCAATATTACATCACATCTCAATTTCCCTGCCTCAGGAGAAGGAAAAAAAAAAGTCATATTCTATTTTTATGTCTGACGGAGGATTGACTGTATGATGAAAACAAGACTGATCTCTGTATCAATTTTATCGCTTGTCTGTCAAACTGAAGCTGAAAGCTAAACTAAACTGAACTTGAGACGGAACCCACACAGAACGTATGCGTCCATCAAACCAAGTCACAGTGCAGTTGGTAATTCAAGTCAATATTTGTCCTTTCAGCTTCCACCGTGATACAACCAATGCAAATAAGATTACGTAATAATATTTACTTTATAAATAATTTTAATCTTCGAAGCGGACCCAATCCAAATACCCAATAATACACTTTATTCTAGGTCGATTTTTACCATGTTTTTAATCGTTGGTTTATCATTGAATTTATAATAAATTCATCGATTTTCAAAAATTCCATAAAAAGTAGTTTTCATTTGCTGCCGTACTTTAATGCAATCAAAAGAAGCACGTCAAAATGGAGGAAAACAGGATATTATGCATGCTTATTTCATACCGTAAACCGAAACCGTAACCGTAATCGTATTCTAATTAATTATTTTTTGTTCTTCCACTATTTTCATTCGTCACTATTTTTGTCTAGTACAAGAGTCGGTCGAGAACATCAAAAAATGGCAAAATCAAAACTCGAAAATCGTATTGAAAAAAAACATTGCAATTGGCTTAAAAAAAATCAACGAAACCAAAATAACTCGTGATACACTACGTACTGAACTACACAAAAAAAAACTAAGGGAAAAAGTGCAGAAATTGTACACATGCGAAATGCTAATCCAATTTAAAATCAAGCAACAAAATACACGAGCGCTCACGACATTGATTTTAAATCATGCTTCTATTTAAATCCAATCAACTACAACAACAAAAAAAATATTTGAAAAATCAAAATCACATACCAGTTTTCTGGTTCCAAAAATATATGTTTTGCCGAGGCAAAAAAATAGTAAACTAAACCCATGCAGGCTCTATAGTGTGCCAATATAGTATATATTTTTGCCCAATAAAATACAGCATGCCAAGAAAAGGAAAGAAACTCTCAAACATTTCAAAAAACTTTTAAATTCAAAAATTATTAAGGTGCACAAAATTCAAAAAATCGTTGTGACTTTCGTTAAACGAAAGTTTTGTTTAAAAAAAATCAAATTACAAAAAATACCAATAATACTTTAATAAGGGATTAATATGATAGAGACTCTAGTGAGAAATGTATTACTTCATCATGCTTATCAGTATGATTACATCTGTTAATTCAAATCCACTATCCAAAAAAAATTGAATGTTGAAACTGTACGTAAGTAATTATATATGTTTGTATATGAAATGAATATAAAATCCCAAATTTGAAATCCAAAATTTAGCCAATGAAACCAGAAAAAAGGCGCACTCAAAATCGAAACTGAGTTGACAACGACGTTACCTAAACCCTTTCGCTTGGTACGCAATCAACTTACATGGTTCGTAAAAACCGCTGGTGGAATCTATACACAGAAAATAGGAAAACCAATAGGACATCATCATCAAAATTATTCGCATCATCAACAATTTAACGCCCAACTAGCACACGCACACAATTGTATACTAGTAGGTACATAAGTCAGGGCAATAATTGTGTATAAAACTATAGTACTAGCTGCACTTTATTGCATTATGGAATAAATTATGTAATTTTTGATGGCTTAATCTGAAAGAGTAAAAATTAATTACAGGAAGTTTGAGGGTGTTCTAGTTATTAATACAGGAGGCATATATATAATTACAGTTGATTGTTTACAATTATGAAACACAGGAAAGGTAGGAAAGGGACCAAAAAAAAAATGGAGAACAGAACCTGACCTTCAGCTTTCAGAGCTCGTAGGCTATATACATACCTACGTGGCTGGGCTATACCTATACTACATATATTTCCTTCCTTTTTCCTACTAATTGGTGTAGACATTTATCCGTAGATAACTCATTCATCTCCTCAACTATCACCGCAAAAGTCATTAACAAGTAGGTGCAAGGAGTCAGGTTGGTCGTTGGTTGGTTGAAGCATGACTTCAAGTGTTCAGGAAAGGCTTTTCTTACTACACAGGAAGGAGGATGGAATATCAGTAGGGAAGTTAACCGTTCGTTTCGGCACACAATAATACAGAATATAGCGCTATATCTATATACCAAAAAAAATCTGGAAGATGGGCAGTTAGAATGTCAAGCGCTCCCTGTAACATGTTCTATAGCTTGTGCTTCTATAGTATTAAGAAAAAAATGTGACTAGCACTGCACTGAGCAGGTAGTGTATAAACCTGTAAAAGCCTGCCTATTTCACTTTGCTAAATCGAAAATTAGGAGCTTAATTCTATTTATAGAATCTAGAGGCATCTAAGCAATCACTCATCAAGTGATGCGCCGGTGGTGTCTCTCAAGTAGAAATTAATCGTTGGAGCATCTTCCTACATGATTTTAACATGGAGAGAGTTTTTGCTCACTTATACTATACAAATGTCACAATTGATTCTCAAAGATAAATTTCTCCACTGCAGATAATATTCTCATTCTTTATCCCAGTGAGCTGACATTTACAGATGATCAAAATCCAATGGTTATTTCATATCTCCATGGTCCTCCATCGCATCGCTCTTTATCATCCCTCCATCTCTCTCCATCTTGAGCTTATTTTTCCGCACGTGGAACTCCCAAAGCTCGATCTTAAATAGAAACGGGTCTCGTGGAGAAAAGTGTATACTGTTGTGGCTATCTAATCGTAAGCATCTCCCTACCAACCTACCTACCTATCTGGCCTGACTTTTCAATTAAGTCCCTAGTTACGTCTACAACTTCCACTTTTTTATTTCTTGCCTATACAACTACCTACCTAGGTAAGTATCTACACCCATCATAGTAATAATAATGGTAATCATCGTCCTAGCGCTTAGTTTTTACGATTTGATACAATAATCCCTATCACTACAAAGCCAAAATCGAAATCGAAAACAGGCTATAAAATCCCTGTACCAGTTACTGGACGGACTAGGACCTTCATTATTAGCATGCTCTGGCAGTTCTATGGTATTACATAGGTATGTATGGAACGAGATTCGATTTGTGTGACAAAAGTAGTGCTATCTGTAGATGGAGCAAAAGAAACATGTCGTGAAATTGAAAGGAAAGTTGTTCTAGCACTTTTATGGAGTGGGTAAGTAAGTTTATTATGAAGAGTTTACATTATGTTCGTGTCTACCTTGTACATAGGTAGAGAGATAGGAGCTCAAAGTAGGTCCCTACCATCATCTCCCTGGTATAAGTTAGATTCTCTCTGAACTCTCTGTTCCATGTAGATGCTCAGATTGACGGACTGACTGAGATGGAAAATGTGAGGAGCGTACAGGGATTGATGGAAAAAAGAAAAGAAAGTGAATATCAGGGAAGTTGATAAATGAGGGATGATGAGGGAATGGATGAGATCCAATTAAGTTTAATTGGGAAGCTCAAACTTGGGACTGACCTCTTTTGCCGTCGGTCACCACTTGCTCACAGTCAGCCTCATAGCCCGAGATTGGGCACTTGAATAATGCTCCAGACCGGTTCGTCAGCGGTTGTAAATTCTGTCCTAGCGGCGCTCCCACCAGTATCCTATAGTTGAAACCAAGAAAGAACAAAATAACCATATGAGATTAAAGGTATACACATACAGGTATTCATAGAAATACTGGAACACACGAGAGAAAAAAACAACAAAAACAAATTACAATAAAGAATACCTACTAACTTATACATGTACAAAGGTTTACCATGCATTGACCACTGCAATACCCAACACAAACTCCAGCTCAATGGGAATGGGATTACATAGGGAAAACCATACTTAATCAGCAGATCACTTTTCTCTTTAACTTAAAAGCTACATCTTTCTTCCAATGGATTGGCCATTTAATCTATCTGAGTGATACTCATTAAATCCTTAAATCCAATTAGAACTAAGAACTAAGGAGGCAAGTGGTGTCATGTGAACTTTGTTGGGATCCTAAAAGACCATAGGTACTTATTCAAGCATAACAGTAATTATGATTATTGTTGTTGTTGACTTAATGAAAGACTCCATGCTGGGATAAAAACGTAGCTTTTATCTGAAAAACCATTGGTCTTAAAGATACAGTACAAATATGCATTTGGATTATGAAAGCACACCGTCTTAAAAGAAGATCTGCTATAAACTACCTATGCAAATGTAGAGAGTCGAAAGTCGAAAGACACACAGTAAGAATCTTTCACGCACCAATGGAACTTACGCGACATAAAATAAGATCGATACTGACACTGATTTTATTCCACCAAAAGCTACATTTTACCCACCAATGTTATACGCCATCCCATAAAATATTTTTATGTACTTATCCTCAGACCACTTTGGATGAAGACACATAAAACAGTCATAGGTACGCATTGACTGTACATTTCTACGCATTCTGTGTAGTTGTGAACTGTGCGTTTTCGACTTTCGACTTAAGGACTGAACACGCCTTTACTCATTCAATCTTACACGAGTTACACGCATTTCTGAAACAGTCCGTTTACAAACAACATTTCATCACAGGCACTTTGTACAGATAGCAGCAAAAGCAAAAGCAAAAGCAAAAGCAAAAGCAAAAGCTTGATGCCCTTGCGTTCCGTTCAGTTGCCGTCCATCCATACAAAACTATAATTCTCCTTCCTACAAGTCTGTATGTATAACTCTGTACAGTACACTGTAATGGTCGAAATTCTGGGCTCATCTCCAAGTTTACATTACAGTACGGTTGACGATGCGCGCTCGATAATATTTAATTATACACGATAAGACGCATCCTTTTGTTGTTATATGAAAGTATGTATCTCTATCCTACACAATGCAATTTTTTTTTATTTCTCCCCCGCACATTATAAGTATACGCACGTACATGCTCTCTATTGTCTGCTATTCAAAAAGCTATTAAACTACTCCCGATCTTTTGCTCGCATACTTTGTCTGTTGCCTTTGCAAAAAGGGGATGTTTACACATTCCTCGCTGAACCTCGTGCTGTGGAGTTACTTCATGTAGGTAGGTACATAGTCTACAAATAGCCTCCTTACTTTTTTAAAATAGAATGCAACACATACATAACAACACTTGTGGTGGTAGCATTTCTCGTCATACTACTTTTATCATAATTAATACAATTTTAAACGAAACAAGATTCACGCTTAAATCTTGTAATATGTGAGCCAGTCGGTTTTTGAATGAACTAACAAAAGTACGTGGAATGGCAGAAAAGGAAAAATGTAGACACAAAGATACCTACTTGCAACATACATACATACGTACATATTTTTATGAAATATGTACTCAGTGTTGAATATGCATTACAATTTTTATAGAAGCTATTTACGCTCAAGAAAACATAGTGAGCCCGTCATGAAATCATGTCCCGTCCATCAGCAACCAATAATATTATATAAGAAATGCTTCAGACGCAGTCTGAGCTGATCATGTTCATCTTCATGGCAAAAGGGATGCATCTGTATCTGCTGTAGTGGGTGTCGAAACTTGAAACTCTCACTCAAGTCTGGTCTCCCTACAATAACAATACCCTGCCTGCGTTCCTATGTGATCCTCAAAATCCAGTTTTTTTTTCATTTTACTAGTTACCCACGTTACAATGTAAGGCTGGATCACTACTACAATAACAAAAACAGCTATGACGATGGCACTTAAATCTATACCTACCTCTTCTGTATGAATATGCTGGAGCTGTACAAACTTACGATGATCTGTAAAGAGAGAGAGAGAGTAAAGGTGAATAGGAAAGTAGAATCCTTTTTAGCTGCTCCCACTTTTCCAGTCATTTGGTAGGTACTTCACATACATACGTCGGTAGGTACGAACATTTGCTTTGCACTACAGTTTAGATGGGTAGCTTTGGTTAAAATAAAATGCATTCTGATTGATAGTCAAGGTGGCTTCACTACCTACATTATATAGGTCTGTGCCAGAGAGTACATATATTTAATAGCTCATTCTAACATTAATTTTTAACAAAGGTACATATTTTGTTACATACTAAGTTGCCTCATGCCATGACACAATAACAAGAGCGACAGAGTCCGTTTGCCTTTACGTACATGCTCGTAAACTTGAATTCCTACATCGCTGGACAAAACAGTTTCAAATCATGAAGATTTGAAATGACAAATTGTCAATGTAGGTAGATACTTTCCAACTTTCCAGATCCAGTCCCAGCAGTTCCAGCAGCCTCATTTAATGGAGGCTTACACACATGTGCTGGAGTATTTTTAGTCCTTCACAGAGGACAAGAGTCTGTCAAATTTTGATAAAATTTCCATAAAGCTGTAGCCACCTGTCTTTTCCCCATCTGCACAGTGTTCAAGTGACTATTTAAGTAAGTAGGTAGGTAACTCAAGTACCTACTCATAGAAAGTGACTCTATTTTTTTTTATTTCACTGCTATTTACTCACTCGTTCAATCTCCCGTCCACGACGTATTAAAATCCCCAGCTAGCTCCCATACTTTACTTGACTTTGCTATCCTAAATAACTACAAAATCCTACTATCACTATCCAGTCAAGTTAAGTATTTTAAGTTCCTTTTTACTTGCATTAACTGACTCTTCAGAATTTAGAATGTAAACAAGGAGAAGCATCCATCAGAGATAGGACTAGGAGCCATCAAAACTTAAATCAGTCAGAAGAGAGAACCGTCACCGTCAAAAAAGTCGAGCCAATAGTCAACAATGTTGCTCTCTCTCTCTCTCTCTCTCTCTCTATTTTTCTCTCTCACATTTTTTTTAACGTATCTATGTACCTACCTACCTACTTTGGTTGTCAAGCACTTTACAGAGTTCCAACTCACATTATTCACATGGGTACCTAGAGCCGTTCAAAACAAACATTGAGGAAGAAATAAATACAGATCTAAATCCCTTACTCTCAGTAAATAAAGTAACACCAGTGTCTGCTCTGCCCGTGAGTTGAGAGGCTCGTCAAGATTTAAATAATAAAAAAAACATACTGAAATACACACTATCTGTATCTGTAGACTGTATAGGGCTGGTTGCTAGTTGCTTGTTGAATTGCTATTGAAGCTGACTGGTCATTCAGACGATGTATCAGCTATCAACGGACGGACACGGACGGGCCGCTTGTGTTTCTGAATGTACCTAGTAGGTATTACTTTGCGTATAGATAAGGCAGCTTTGAATCCAAATTCCAAAAAATAAACTCTACAATACTATGTACACAGAGGCATTCACTTTCCATGAGTATCTGTATCTGTACTGCATGGCATGGCATGGCATGGGTGCAGAGAATAAATCTAATTTCGTGAACTGCCATGGTTTTGTGGGTTTCGTGCACAAATGTAGGGACCTACGTAAGTAAAAGGCTACCAATAATAAACTAATGGCTCTCAGTATATAGGTATAGGTATACAGGTAAAGGGACTCAAGAACATCCTGAAATTGTTCTATTATGTCAAGTAAACGTGGAGTTAACAAATACTCTTGTGTCCGTAAGTCTGTTCAAACTCCACCGTCCATCCCACCATACATTTGTACACGTCTCTCAAGAGCTCAAGAGCAGTCCAGCCATTATTCTAAACAAGTTAAACAAGACTCGTTCGCGCTTTTAAAATTTTAACCTCCGAGAGGTACTTAGGTACGCTTTAGGTACCCTTTCCATTAATCATTAAGTCGCATACCTATCTCTGCACCTTCACACGAGGCGATGCTCTCTCTCTCTTTCTCTCTCTTCTGTCTGGATAGATTCTAGATGCATACCACGAGACAATGAAGATTCGATTTCCTATAGGCTATAGGTATACATGCCTATATCTATACCTAGTTTGTACTTTTTATTGCTACCTTCTCTTTCAGAACCTAAACCGCCCCGGCACTACCATCAAAATGTGAACAGTCAACAGGGCAGTGTGGTGAGAGAATTGAATTTCCCGAGTAAGTATTCTCAATCATCCAAAGCTACAATCTACCCTCAAAGATGTAACCTTTATTTAAGGGCCACTTGACATGTAACTTTTTTTTATATAGCATTATGTATCATTGCATAGCATGGCTCGGGTTTCCACCCAAAAGTCAAAAAGCAGAAGAAAAAATTCAATTGATTTTTTCGCTGAAAGGAATTACAGAATTAGAGAGCCTTTATCTCTCAAAAGTCAATGTGACTCGTGGAACTATTTGAAAAGGTGGGAACTTTTACATTCTTGTGAGACACACAAGTACCTTCCTACTTTGTATTGAAGGAGCATGTTTACAGATAACTGTAGGAGAGAATCTTATCGGGAATAATCCTCTGTGACAGAAGCGGGCTACACGACACACACACACACACACGAGACAATTAATTTGTTGACTAGTTAAGAAAATAAGAGTGGATTTGGTGTGTATATGTGTGCTGGGAAATAAATAGAAATTAATCCTTATCAAGGGAAGGCATCTCCTCTTGGCACAGTTGGCAGCTTCATGAAATAATTGAGTGTGTCACAAGCTCCATCATAAAGTTCCTGGTCTTTCACTTCCGACAAATTAGCTTATCACACTAGCTTTTGAAGCGAGTCTTTTATAAGTAGGTATACATAATCACACACAATTAAAGGGGCACCTCCAATTACTCGAATAGCACAGCAATCCTAGGGAGCCAGAAGTGAACGTTAAAATCTATCTAAAATAAATCGGTCAGTGTTATCATGGAAGTCCCTGGCAACCGCTATACAGATATAAATGGTAGGTACTTAATTACGTATTCGCCTCAGTGCAGTGTCTATAGAACATGACAAGGTGTGCGGGAGGAAAAAATTAAAAAGCCTTTCACTCGTTGTTTTTGTTCCTTGCGGATTATTGTTTGTTGTAATTGGTTTTTCATTTTGATTCTGAGCTGAACTTCACATCAACTCGTCTACTCGTCCATTCATCCTAACATTTGACGTAAAAACTAATTTGAAGCCTCAGCACCTTCTGCTGTACACTCCAAAGCCGATTATATTATCAAATCCAGGCATTACATGCCTCACTGTTTTTTTTTAATTATAATCCGACGATGTCTGACCATACAGTAAACAATAAGCTTATAATTTCGGTGTATGTTGGAGACTTGGAGAGGCCATGTCATTTCTTTTCATTCAATGGGACGAGTGTAGCTGCATTTTCCATTTTTATGGTTTCTGGTACAAATTGAAATTGATGTTCTGATGCTATGGTTTTCTCTGTTTTAGCTGCTAGCTAGCAACTACGAGTTATTA
>JAQFZC010008383.1:0-10228 GCA_034695205.1 Dicyrtoma fusca | reverse complement strand
CTGGTCTGTTCCCGGACCAAAAACTCTGGTCTGTTCCTATACACTTGGAACGGAACGGATCAGACCGGAACAGACCAGAGTTTTTGGTCCGGGAACAGACCAGTCCGACCACTATCTGTGGGTCTGTCTTGGTTATTGGACTTCTGATATAGGAACAGACCATAAACATTTGGAACGGAACGGACCGGAACAAATTTGTATGGTCCTATCCAGTCATCAACTTGCCCAAAGTTTAATTATATTTTATGTAGTAGTTTTGTTTATTTATATATTGGCTCCATAATAAATAATTTTTGTCTTACATGATGGTTGAATTGAATATGGCATACTGTTTTTTAGTTTATGTGTTGAATAAATGGAAGGCGTCTTCTTACTTAATTATTAAGCAAACTAATCAAAATTTTTATAAAGCTCGTATTTTTACAAATTCAACCGCTTGAGATCTTGGACCGTTCCTTTATGGTTCGTTCCGTTCCAAACCGTTGGAGCAGACCGGAACGGACCACAAGTTTTGGAACGGAACAATCTCAAAAAACTGGAACAGACCAGATCAGTCCGACCTTTACCCACAGAGAAGTAGGCATGCCGAAGGGCAGGACACCATATAGTATAACTACTGCTACATGCAGGGGCGGATCCAGAAATGTTTTACGGGGGTGCTAACACCCCAGGTGGGGGGGGTGCTAATTGATACTATTTTTTGATTTTTTTAAAATTCCCGTATACCTAGCAATGCTAAAATAATTCTCATCGAAGGGGGGGGGGGTCTTGAGCCCCCTTGCACCCCCATTGAAGCCGCGCCTGGCTATATTGGTATCCTCTGAAGAACCGCAACTTGAAACTAAGTTGGAAAGAATTTTCAATTTGAAAACAAGTGGTACTGTCTTGGTCAACACCAGTAGCAACGAACAATAATTGCTCGTTGTTAATTAAAAAGAAATTGGAAATGAGTAATTTGCTGTTTATTATTAAGCTATTATTTTAGGGACTAACATTCCGGTTGGTGTTCATTCAATGTGTATTATTTTGAAACTACATGTTTGCAGTGTATGGTGTACAATCATACAAGCCTATAGTACCTAGTTAAACTTGAGCCCAATTCCTTAATACGGTATAATAGCACCTTTCTAACTCTCAAGTGGCCACTGCACTGCGAACTTGTCAGTATGACTATCGTACCGAAAATTGAATGTAAACTAAAAATATTGCAAAAGATTAAATTGCATAGTTAATCTACTTTTTAACTATATAGAAAAGCATAATGGGCCTCTTTCCGACTACTTGCATTTAACGAGAATAAATGAATGAATGGATGAGTGAACCAGACAGACGACAGACGAAGAAGGCAGACTCAGAGAGAAGTAAGTGACGGGCAGACGACTCTCCGAATCCAAAGTACTTTTTCGTGAGTTTCTCAACTTAACGGCAACAGTAGTCACACTAGCAAATGCTAATAAAATGAATTCTTTTCACATCTGGAACGCACCTTACCGCATCATGCCTGTATGATGCGTGTAAGATGAGGCCCAAGTGGATTTTTAGCATGCGCATCAATAAAAATGAATCATTATGTACAAGATGCGTGTAAGATGATGATTACAGGTTAATGATTTATATATTGTACGGGCATTGCGTGATAATTCGATTTAAATGTTATAAATGTGATGACAAAAAATATAAAATACGAGTAAGTTGTATGACAACGACCCGAAAAGGCCTATTAAATGAGGAATGGTATTATTAATTTATTATAAAGCTATTTCTTTGGAATTAGTATTCATGGCGATGTTGAGCAGTGACTGAATAGTAGGATCGTAAATAAATTAGCGACGGGAAGAGAGGTTGGATTACAGAAATATCCCATAGCCACTCCGACACTAGTTGCTAACCTACCGGATTCGCTTTAGCTTAAGCCGCTCCGGCCTATTCTTGTTTATTCTTTTGATAAGCCACTCCGACCCGATTTTTTGGTGATGGTTTAACCCGAAACCTTTGCTGGCCAATTAAATTATAGACCAGAGGGGCGCATCCTAGGAGGGATCAAAGGTGCTGCAGTAACCCCCTTGAGAATTTGTTTCAGTATTGCAAGGAGTAATAGCATTTAAAAAAATCAAACAAAAGTACCATTTAGCACTTCCAAGTTCAGAGGTGGAAAAATGATAGCAGAAAACTTGGTCAAACTTTTGTTTTTCAGAAAAAATAAAATTAATAAAAATAATAATAAAAAGGGGAACTTTTCTGTTAACATTTTTCCGATTCTTGCTAGGCGTTTGCCACCCCCCATGAAAGATTTCTGGATCGGCCGCTGGAGCCGAAGTGGTAATTCAAGGGTATTATAAAGGAGTAGCACAATCCACTACGGCTCTTTGGTACCCAGGGTCGAAGTGGATATTTGCGGACAGTACTGCAATCCCACCGGAAAGAGACTCCGGGACGAGGAGAAAATAACAAGGAATGGAATCAATAAAGTTGTTAAATTAAGGAATGTAAAGGTCTTTGCTACTTTATACATGTATTAACCCTTTCTTGTTACTTCTTCTTCGTCTTGAATTTTCTTAACGAAATCAGATTTAAGAGCTTTTCGGAGTTCATATAGAGCTACAATGTATTACATGTCTCCGTAAGACGTGAGTTCCCGGTCGCAATTTCACTTTGAAAATAGGTTTTTGAAAAATTCGAAAATGAAGGAATAAGTGGGACAGTCATAGTTGGCACTACAGTGCAATATTGGTTATAAAATAATTTCAATAATTTTAATTTCAGTATAGAATTCCAAATTTACACAACAGGTGCAGCAAACACTCAATAAAAAACCAAAGTCATATACATGCATAGTTGTAACTGGGGAAAAGTGGGCTATATGCCAATAAAATAACTTCCAGTTGCAATTTGCCATGCGGAGTTTCACATTCTGGACAGACTTCTACTTTATTACGGCACATCATGTGCAGTAAATAAAGTAGAAGTCTGACCAGAATGTGAAAGCGAGGCTGCGCTGTCACAGTCGTCTTGACACATGGCATGGTCATATACAAATTATAAACCATTTTTCAATAAAAGTGTGGCAGAAAAAAAAATGACAACAAATTACGGTGGCATTTTCTCAACAGATCTTTGTGTGGTTTAGCATAAAGCTAAATAAGGGCAATAGGCAATACCTATCCTGCCTCCCTGTCCTGCCAAGCAATACAAAATTGTATGAAGTCCATTAAATTAACAAATTCAACTGAATTTCAAATTACAATACGAATTAGTAACCTCGTATCGTCATCGTTATTGCAAGCACCACGACGGTGGGAAAGTATAACGATGTATGTATTCTAACATCTTTTTTACCTATTTAATCTAGTAAACAACGTATGTAATTGGTTTTCAAGGCCATACCTGGCGTAAGAAATTTTTTCTGGAGGGGTCTCTTTGCTAAAAAAGCGTAATTTTTTATAAGTAATTTTTTTTAGCGTAAAATTATATTGTTTCACCATATTGTGTGAAACAATACAGCAATTCAGCATGCTTTTCTGGAGGGGTCCCCCGGGTATTAACGGGTATAGGTTTTGCCAAGTATACACTGCAGAAAGATTAGTTTGAAAACAGGCGTTGAAATCTTCTGAACCTATTATTATAATATTAGAAAATCATTTTACAAGGCAGAAATACTCCAGGGGATTTTGTAGAACCGATTCTTATATTCAGCCTTTCTTAAAAATGCCGATTGTGAAAACCGGTCTCAATGACGGTTTTGACCTCGCTTAAATTACTTCGGGGCATCTAAAAGTTAGGTTAACTAACTATTTTCGAAATTTTGGACCTCTTTGTTACCGTATTGTTTGTAGAGTGGAACCCAAAAAGTCCGATGCGGGTAAAAAGCCCTTCGGGAAGCATAAAGTCCGGTGGTGCGAGAACGAGATAATCCCATTCTCTAATAGTTTTTTCCTGTCTACTCGTCCGTTAGCATTTCGGGAACATTTTTTGGAAATAAAATTACAAAAGAGAATTTTAGGCAAATAAAACTCCAAAAGAAGTAACAACAAAAATTAATAAGTAAGCTATATACACCTTTACGTTCCTTTATAATTTAATAGGTCCCAAAAAGTCCGATGCGGAGTACAAAGTCCTCTGAGAGGCAAAAAGAACGCTTGGTAGAGGCAAAAAGTTTGGGAAATGCAAATTGGCACGATTGGGAAGCTAAGTGACCTCGAGAGGCTAAAAGCCCACCTAGGGGAAGCAAACTTCCTTAATGCGGAGGATTGGGACTTTTTGCCTCCACCAGACTGCCTCTTTCAATTGGCCTATTTAGTACCACCGGACTTTATGCCTCCCGAAGGGCTATTTACCCGCATCGGACTTTTTGGGCTCCACTCTACAAACAATACAGTAACAAAGAGGTCCAAAATTTCGAAAATAGTTGAGATTGAGTTGGATTGAACAAAATAATTGGATAAAAATGGGTTTGTTGATTTTGAAAGCTTATTTCGTTTAAAGAATGAATAAAGACCAAAATGGACGTAGTCATAGTTTAAGACTTACCCTGCGGTGCATACAAATTGTAAGTCAATCCAACAGTCAGTAGTAACCGACGTACTTGTTCATTCTCGCTTTTATCCCCGGCTCCCGACATTGGCCATGAAAGGATTGATTCGGTTTCAAAAATATTGTAGTCAATCTCTCCTAATTAAATCGCCGTTCTCGAAATTGATACCCAATTATTTTCTACCTCTATTCTGGAAAAACATTAAAAGATTATTTATATCAAAATCAGCATTTTGAAGAATGGTTGAATTTAAGAATCGAGAAGTCAACCGTTCTTAATTTCCTCTTAAAAATTTACGTCCATATTAATACGACTCGTATGCAGCCATTCTTTTCATTCGATTTTGAGAGTATTACAATCTTGTTCCTTTATTGATACTTTTGCTTCGCATGCTTTCCACTCGCGTCTTACGCAATAATTGCGTAAGACGAAAGATTGACAATAATTTTTTAGATTTTTAGATTTGACAATAATTGCGTAAGAGAAAATTCTGTTTATGCTTGGTGTAACTTTGCAGTTACGCCTACTTAAAATATAGAAATTATTTTCAGTCGGCGTTGAAATGCCACAAAAATAAAAAATTACGTTATTGGTTACTACGGTTAGCTGGATGTTTGGTTGTGAATTTTAAGCCATCATAACTCAGATAACTCAGATATTTCCACTCTCCATCATCCGCCGACTAAAACAGTCTATCGATGGCCGCAAAGTCAAAAGCCAAGCCAAGCCAAACCAAACTAAACCAAACCAATGACAATGACGGCCATTTCCATTCACACTAATAATATAAGGGCGTTTGGAATAGTATACAAATTGTACATAGTACATTCTATAGCAGACTAATGGATATTTTTATGAAGAACAGAGCGGTTCCGTCAAAATGACAGTGATCAATTATTATTATCAAATTTGTAGGCTCATTAGAACTGGGCTCTGGAAATAATATTTTATGTTTGAAAAAGAGTTTACGCAGTTACGATATAATTATGTATTCTTAAAATGAAATTAAATATTTTGGCTTCGAACTGCCGCCACAGAAATGACCACCGCTTCTGGCTTTTACATGTGGTTCAAAAGCATGTGAAATATGAATTCAAATTGCTTTGTCCCAGGCGCTAGATTTTTGTAGGGCGTATCGAATGCCTAAAATACCTTATACGACTGGAGTTAAAGTTAACATGTGTTCATTTTAATAATTTCTATTTAGTAGTCTAAATACATTGTTGTTCCAGAGAAGGTCTATATAGCTATGGCATTTGCAGGCAGTATGGAAAGAAATTAGGTACACAGTTTTATTTTGTAGTGCTATAAAAAATGAAAATTCATTTCGCATCCTTGCACTAGCAATCAGTCCAGATTACTCCACGCACCTGTAGGTAGATTTAACTAGTTAAGAAATAAATTTGGAGGCTGATGTGACTGTGACATGGAGAGGAAAAAAAGACTTGATGGACATAAGCGATTAAAATATTTGATTAGGAGCAAGGACAAGGAGACGGATTTTGAGAACCGACCTCAATGACGGAATGGCAGCTTTAAACTTGCTTAAGTTTCTTTGGGGAAACCATAGTATTATGAAATAATAAAACAGGTCCAAAATTTATAAAATTTATTTTTCGAAATTTTGGACCTCTTTCTTATTATGTTGTTTGTATAAAATATTAATATAACGGAACGCAAAGGTGTACCTTACCTTTCTGAAGCCTTCTTTCAATTGTAAGTAAAATTTCGTCGAAATGTCGGTAGAATCAGAATCAGAGGGATCCATTCTCGGAATACGGCAACCTTCTATCAGTCGCTAGCTCGTCGACACTCCAAAGCAAATTAATTTTCCATGAATTTGTATTCAGGTATTCAGCCCCAGCCTGACTTGCGCCAAGGATTAACGACGAGTGACAAGGAGACCGACGAATAGACAAGAATAAACTGGGTTAGCGAATGGGAAAATGGGAAAACTGACAGGGTTGGATTGAACAAAATAATTGGATAAAAACGGTTTTGTTGATTTTTAAAGTAGGTACTATTGTCGATTACAATACTATGCTATAGAGGCCAAAATGAACGTAGCCTTAATTTAGACTTACCTTGTGACGGCTTAAAATTCACAACCAAACATCCAACTAACCGTAGTAACCAATAACGCAATTTTTTATTTTTGAGTTTCAATTTCAACGCCGACTGAAAATAAATTCTACATTTTAAGCAGGTGTAACTGCAAAGTTACACCAAGCATAAACAGAATTTTCTGTCAATTTAATAATTTAAAGGAAACCACTGTACAAGTAGAACGGCCTCAATCACCAGCCACACTTCGTCCGTCAGACGGAAAATAATAAAGAGATTATGACTTGCAATTGCAATAATAATAAAAATTCCGGTCTTGAGCATGTACTGGTACATAATAAAGAAAAAACTAAGAATGACAATAATCAGTCGGTGATAATTTAGTCGCCACTTCCGATTCCGATCAACTTTGCTTCATGCTTCCTTCCTAATCTGAAAAAAACACCAAGATTAGTTTATACTATCAAAATCGGCATCTTGATGAATGGCTGATTATAAGAGAATCAAATAAACCGTTCTTAAACTCGATTCTTATTCATCATTCAATTAAAAATGCCGATTTTGATAGTATAAAATAATCTTTGTACCTTGCTTTAGAAAGTCTGCATTAGACACGTTGACACGTCTGATCTTGAATGTCTGATTCCTGGAAACTCAATTTACTACTGACTGAAGTACATGCAGAGCAAGGGGACGGATTTGGTGACGGAATGACGGCGTGGAGATTAAACTCTTTTACTTTGGGGCGTCCACAAGTTAATGTTTTCGAAATGGACCCCTTTCTTACTGTAATGTAATGTTATAACGCTAACGCTGCCTTATCTTACATTCATGGAGCTTTCGCTGTTTTTATCATTCCCTCCCCATTTTGCAAACGTTATTTATGTACGTTCCTAACGGCGGCGGCCAGTGCTTGTTCTGAACGTTTTTTTCCCGCTAATATTACATTGTAATATTATAATTTGTATTACGTGCGTTACAATAGACGGTGATCGGTCGCCGAAGGCTTTACGAGTATTATTTTTTTAAATAATGATTACCTACGCCTCTTCCACTGTTCCACTCGCCTCGTGAGCCGCATCAGCATTGAAATACCATTGATTTTAAAAAAGAATTCATTTCTTACTCGGGGAAGTTGATTGACCAGTCTAGAATTTAATTGAAAAAAACAGAAGAAATCTAAACGAAGATACATATCAGTATCTATTGAGCCAAAAATGAGAAGAAAAAAAATTAGAGAATGGTATAACTATTTTTTTACAGTTTTATGCTGACCAAGTTAGACTAAATTATCTTTTGGCTGTATTATATTATTTTAGGTTAGCGACGTTCATTGTGTAGTTAAGACTGTTAAGTAAGTAAGTATGTACTTACATAGGTAGTTAGTTAAAAGATGAATATAGCTCAAGTTCTAAAGCGAGATGAAAAAAACTTCAATTTATTTTATCAATTTTCTACCATACTTCTTAAAATGGTAATGTTTGGACCAAAATTCAAAAATTTTAACTGAGAAAGACAAACTTCATTATAAAGTTTGAAAGATGACACTGTCCTCCATCGAGGATAGACCGGCGGACTTAGTTAGTATACGTTACTGACTTTTGCTAACATGTTGTTTATTTTAATTATTTAAATGTAAAGTAGGACATTTTGAGGTCACTATATTATGAACTGTGGCTCTTGTTGCCATTATTATTGTTATGCAGTATTTTATGCTAATTATTTCTGAATAAGAGCACAAGTTGATAAAGCCAATAGAATAATAGCAGCGGTCGCGGTCGCAGGTCAATGATGCAGATCAGTTTGGAGATCTGGTTCACTCTATCCAACTGTAGCAGTGCAAGGGAGCTCCTTGTGGAGATTACAATTAAATTAGCGTCAGTTTGTATCAGAGAAGCCATTTTATTTTACGCATTGAAACAGTTTTTGGAGTTTAATTAAAAAAAACCGCATCTCTCAGACAACATGCAGTTAACTGCTATATTCTATTTATATTGTATTGATCAATACAATGTTAAAACATTTCCACAATAGTTTTGCCAAGGTCAAAGGTCACCGAGAATTTTAAAATATTGTATCAGCAATACCTGCAAACTGTTAGTGGCGCATTAAGATATTGCTTGGCTTTGAGATAATTTGAAATTTTAGTCGAAAAGCTCCTTAACTAGTGCTTATGTCGTCTATTTCTTTGTTGTGGAATGAAAAATGGACTTTTAACTCATTTTGCGAAAGTACAAATTACCAGCGATTTTTTACAACTAGCTTGTTGGCAATTCGCTGGGTTGCAATCAGTAATGTCCCAATTACCGCACCGGAACTCATAGATGGTCAACCTCACTGACAATGAGGGGAGGGCAGACCTTAGTTTAAGGGGAGGGGAGACCGAGAGCAAACATATTTTCAGGGATTTTTTGAGTGGGGGGGCGAGGGCACTCGTATGCCAAATAAAAATACAAACGGAAATTTTTAGGAACTGTTGGCTATTCGGTTCTTATATTCAGTCATTCTTCAAAATCCGATTTTGGTATTACAAAAAAAAATAATAGGGCCAGAAGAATTAAAGTCAATGTAACAATACATAATGCGATTTACTTAGGAATGACAGATATTCCTTTTTTGATGGAAGATGTCAAGTTTCGTAGCTGGGTGAACTTCGAAAAGCTCTAACATTTGAAAGTTGCATTTCCATTCAATCGTAGAGGATTTAAACTGCTTCTTCTCATTTACACTGTCATGAGTCATATCGATAGTTCGAATAACACCATGTTGGTTTGGTCGTGTGATTTATTTCTCACTCATTCTCCCTTTAAAAGTCGTTTTAGTTTTAAATATTTTTATGTTTGAGACACGAGGCTACATTTTTCCTGCTTACGTCCGTGTTTGCCAATAGTGCACAGTTTGGTGTGATCAGATGCGATAACTGTAAAGCCAGAAGAGTATACTGTGTCAGCGAGTCTAAAGTCAGAGTGGCCAAAGCGACGATATTCAATGCAACTACAAGTCACGCATCGAGAATATGTCTTTTATTATGTAAAAAAAACTCCAAAAGGAGAAGAAGTAACAAGAAAGAGTAATAAGCTAATAAGCTATGTACACCTTTACATTCTGTTATAATGAAATGGGCCCCAAAAAGTCCGATGCGAGGACAAAGTCCTTGGTGGAGGCGAAAACGCCATTATTGGGAATCGAAAATCCCACGAGAGGCAAAAAGTCCCTTAATACAGAGGCGTGGAACTTTTTCCTCTTCAGTGTTTTTTTTGCCTCCACCACTGGATTCTGCCCCTTTCAAGTGGCCTATTTGTCCCCAAAGGACTTTATGCCTCCCGAAGGACTTTTTACCCGCATCGGACGTTTTGGGTCCCACTCACAAACAATACATTAGGAAAAGTGTACAAAAGAGGTCCAAAATTTCGAAATAGTTAACGGTACTTATTGATACCTCAAAATAATTTAAGCGAGGTCAAAACCGTCATTGAGGCCGGTATTCACAATCGTCATTTTTAAGAACGGCTGAATATAAGAATAACATAGTCAACCGTTCTTAAAAACCGTCTATAAAAAAATACAAACGGAAAGTAAGAACGGTTGACTATTCGATACTTAATATGCAGTCATTCTTCAAAATGCTGATAT
>JAQFZC010008382.1:0-10228 GCA_034695205.1 Dicyrtoma fusca | reverse complement strand
TGAGTGGAGAGGAGAGAGAGAGAGAGAGAGAGGAGCGGGATGCATAAATTTTTCATAATGTATGAAGCATTAGAGATGAATCGATAAATACAAAGTTGTTCTTGTGTACGGACGAGGGAATTGTCGAAGGGCCAAGGATGGGAAGATCATGACAGGAGCTTCATCATCCAGTGTATCTTGCTCCAGCAGAAGGCGTATGAAAAATGGAAGGGAAGAGGAAACTGGACTTGAAGGCGTTATATGGCGACTAAGAGCATTATGGAATGGCATCTTACGAGATGGACCATGTAATATGAGAGCAGCCAACGTCTACGCTCATCCTCCACTCCGTGGGCCTTGTCCTCGTCAGCCCACTACGACTGTCACCAGGCACTCACTTGGCTTCCCTTCCCTTGGCCAGGCGAATCGAAATGAAACCACGAAAGCCGTCTCTCCATCTCTCTCTCTGTCTCCATCTCTCTCTCCCTCTCTCTGCCACGGCTCCTTCCTTCCTTCCTTCCATCGCACCATCATAATGATGATGATGATCACGACGACAGGGTCGGCCTAGGATCACAAATAATAACACACAGACAATAGGACAAACACTACCAGCCGTCCTCACTCCAGCCACCACCACAGCTTTTACGGGAACTCAAGATTCAAGCAGTCCTTGGTCATGGCTATTGCTTGTGGATGCGGAGTCTTGCAACTATCATGTCATTGGACTGGGGTTCACACTTAGAGTCAGCTTTGAACAAAAGACGAAATTGTAAAAAGTGGTTTCAAAAAGTGTAAAAAACGTAAATATTAGCGTTTCAAAAAATGCAAAACTAGAATTAAGCTTTTGAAGAAACGTAAAAAAAGTAAACATGAGTGTTTCAAAAAATACCAAACTAGAATTAAGCTTTCTGAAAGAGTGTTAAATAGGGTATTGACACATTTGGAAAAAGTCATTTCTATACGATATGACGTCACAGTTGAAACCCATAGAAATGACTTTTCTGAATATGTCAATGCGGTAGGTAGGCATTGCAATGCCTACCTCACATTGGGCTTACACTCTTTCAAAAAAGTCGAAATCTAGTTTTGGATTCTTTGAAAGGGGTAAAATATGACCTTTTCGAAACATTGTATGACCTTTTCGAAACATTGTTTTAATTTTTGTCATTTTTCGACGCGGATTTCAAAGCTACATCCTATGACGTCAAAGTTGCAAGGCTCCATTAAGAGAGACAGAGAGAGAGATAGTGGCCACGTTCTTTGCAGAAGACAGAAGGACAGAAACCAGCTTTGGTCCAGAGTTCCAGAGCATCTCTTCAGCAGCCGCCAGTAGTGCAGAAGTCTTAAGGACTTTCCTCGGGTGCTTAGTCAGTATTCCGTGTTTGTGTGTGTGCTGGCATAAGGGTCCTAATACTTACTTAGCCTGGCTCTTCTTTCTTAGTGTGATTCTTTCTCTGTTTGAAGATGGTTTGAATTTGCTGGTCTGGCCTCGTGTCCCTTTCCTCCCGTGTCGCGGATAGACATGGGATGAAGGGAGTTGAATTTGGTTGCTTGCATACTCTCTCTCTCTGCCGCTATTCTCTGGCCGTTTGCTGACTACTGATACGTAAGTATTGATCCAGGATAGGAGACGGAGACAGACGAAGACATAGAGACAGGGAAAATGCATGGAGACTTTCCTCCCTGCTCTCTCTCTCTCTCTTGCTTACAAGTCAACGTAGTCATAGATGTCAAGTGAAATGGTAAAATGACATTTTTAATCTCCGAGCCTATATCAGTACCTTCATCCGCATCTCGAGAACCATTTGATATCCTTTTAAATAGATTCACTCACTTCTCCATTTCGCAAACATTCACAACTCGAACCAATCACAAACCTGAAAATCTATAGATGAGATTCCCGAGTGCCTTTCCCTTCCTTCTCAGCCTCCTTCCCTCATATTAACCCGGAGACGGACCCTATACAGCTATACACCTATAGCTAGACATAATATTTTCTTGAGTGCTAGACATGCTTTTACATTTTCCCCGTAGACGAGCTGTAGACATATGGAGACTGACAAATATGACAGCAAACTGCTTCAACCTTAAGACAGCGCTTTCAAAATGGCAAAAAAGGGTGGTTTCAGAGGTTTGAAGAATCTTTTGAAAGGGTTGTAAACCATTGTATTAGCATTTTTGAAAAAGGCAAAGCTTGGAATCAACGCTTTTGAAAAGGTGCAAAACTTGCAACTAACGTTTTTGAAGAAAGTCAAACTTATTATTAACGTTTTTCAAAAGGGCAGAACTTGATACTAGTGATTTTGAAAAAGGTAAAACGTGAAACCGACGATTTTGAAAAAGGAAAAACTTGAAATTAACGATTTTGAAAAAGGAAAAACTTGAAATTAACGATTTTGAAAAAAGCAAAACTTGATATTAACAATTTTGAAAAAAGCAAAACTTAAAATTAACGATTTTGAAAAAGGAAAAACTTGAAATTAACGATTTTGAAAAAGGCAAAACGTGAAACCGACGATTTTGACAAGGTCAAAACTTGATATAGGTAAACTGTTTTAGAAAAAGGCAAAACTTGATATTAACGTTTTTAAAAAGTTAGGGAACACATCATTTGCATGCTTTAAAAAATCGTTGCCATGCGAACGTCAAAATTGGAAGGCCCTTGTACTCCAGCTCTGCTAATATGGGCAGCTTTGTGCTTACTTAATACGAGCACATGGTCATGGAAATGTGGGAGTTAGCGCTGGGATAATATAGGATATCCATGCTCATCGTTTGTTGGCTCTTTCTGGATTTCGGTGCGTCATAAGGAAGATGAACCACCGAGTTTGAATAAAACTCTCTCTCTCTCCTGTTATCCATAATATAGACATGGAAGCAGTTGACTTTTCACACATACACAGAGTTAACAGGGAATGGAATTGCCTAGGCAAGAGAGCCTCCTTCCACTCACTACTTTCCTTCTCAAACCTCACAAACACAAGCCACTAACTCAGGGCCATTAAACGGGACGCGTCTTAGACGGCTTGGGCATCTTAATACAAAATTTTCTTAATAGTAAATGTGGGCTTTCCTCACATGCTCCGTCCTTAGGTTAGGTTTGGGTTGCCGTTGACGGTGATGGGGTGCTGTGGTGGTGTGGCGTGCGTTTGTGTGAATATGAGAATCTATATTTCCTTATAGGATGAGAAGAAGAAGACCAAGAAGAGCGTCACCATCAAATAAGCAAGTTTCGAGAGCTCAGATACGAATGATCGATGGTCTCTCACACGGGTCCGCTGATATTAATTAAATGAACGACGAGAATACGAGATGGGGATCCTCTTTGACTTAGCAGAGCCACATTATGTAAGCTATATTTCACCTCAGTATTAGTTGCTTTGCTTGCTCGGATGGTTGGTTCGCTGGATGGATGGTTGGTTGGTTGTTGGGAGTACAGATATAGCTGGAACGAGAGAGCAGACCAAAGAGATGAAGATGGACTCACTCATATCATTTACTATGTCGATATTCGCTACGCTATGGGCATACACACTGTAGACAGACTAACCGTAGTAATAGTAAAAGTGCTCTGCGAGGGGCCTTTCAGGAATGACGAAATAGAAATTACTTTCTCAAAGCGAATAAATGTCACATTTTACCGTGTTTGTGATGTATAAATATCACAGTTTGCATTTTTCAAAAGAGCACTACCGTAGTTTACCATTTTTTTAAAAAGTGTAAATATCATATTTTACCATTTTTTTTAAATGTGTAAATATCACATTGTACACTTTTTTTTAAAATGCGTAAATACCGCGATTTACCATTTTTTTAAATGTGTAAATATCCCATTTTACCATTTTTTTTAAATGTATAAATATCACATTTTACCCCTTTTTTTAAATGCGTAAATATCACATAAGACTATTTTTCTAAAATGTGTAAATATCACAGTTTACCTTTATTTTAAAATGTTTAAAAATCACATTCTGCACCTTTCAAAAGAACAGGAACACAATTTACCTTTTTTTAAATGCCTAAATATCACATATTAAAGCCTTTCAAACGAGCAGTATCGCATTTTGCCTTTTGCCCTTTTTTAACATGTGCAAATATTACATTTTGCCCTTTTTTTAAATGTGTAAATAATAATTTTCCCCCTTTTTTAAAAATGTGTCACTATCACATTTTGAACATTTCCAAGCGAAATCGTCGCCTATCTGACTATTTTTTCAAATCATTTTTCGAGCCCAAATACTCTCCCGTCATATTTGTGCATTCCCCACCCTAACGTCAAAAATGTCCTTCCTTCCATAGCATAGGACCTCCGTCTCCCAAGTTATGTGTGAGAGACACCCATACATATGTACACGTCCTTCAAGGATGTAATTATTTCCCATACACAGCACATGCCAAATAGATATAGGACACCCCCACATAGGTACATACACCCGTACAACACGTATGTACGCTCCCGTCTTCCACCCATTCTTAAGCTTCGGTTGTAAAAATATCAATAAAACCAATGGGAGAACTTATTACTCTATTCAATATAAGTTGAAGTAGTAATTATTAAAAAAAATGTCTCTCTCACTCCCTTGTCATCAACCCATGGGAAGGCAAGGCAATGCCTGGGCGACCGTAAAAAACTTTCCATAATAATTTAAAGAGGAATATGAAAGTAAGTGAAGGTAATGGGAACTGTTAAATAGTAAAATGATCTATGCATTAGGAGTTTAGGAGGGAAGGCGGAGATTTCAAGAATGGTTGGCTGGCAATTTATAAGGGCAGTTAGAACATCCTCATTTGTTAAACCAATTAAAAGCTTTGAAAAGTATCCATAGCCGAAGTGAGCCGCCAAGTGCATACATGATTAATACATACTACTGGGCCCGATTCCTATGCTTATTTTTTTCTTCTAAGTTTTGTCTTATACTGAATTACTGAAGCTACTAGCCGGTCAAAACGGTTCAAAGAGCTTCTCTCTCTGTGTGTGTATCCCTAGGCTCCGTTGTTGTTTAATATAACAATAAAAATCCGTGTGTGGCCTTAATGAACCACATGATTTGTTCATCGGGAGAGTGGAAACGACTATATTATTAATATAGCTCAAAGGCGTTCTCTCTCGTAATACTTAGGAAATGACTGCTGACGTATTATTAATTGCGAGGCAGTGACGACGGAGGAGAGCTCCTCACATGGAAACTAAGCGCAAGCAGCCTCCAACAGAGGCGTCAATTAAACACTAGAGAGAGAGAGAGAGAGATGAAGGAGAGGGAGAGTAAACAAAGGCAGTGGAATTGATTCTTCTCGCCTGGAAATTACTCGCAGGAGCAATAAAGAGTTGAGTTCCCACTTTGGCTTCGGCTTTTCGAGATCTCTTTGCCTCTGCCTCTGCCTCCGCATCATCATCTCTGAGCATCATTGGATTGTGTGGACTGTAGTAGTAGTAGTAGTGGTGGTGGTGGAGGGCCTGGGAGCTCACTCAAGAAAAGTACAAACTCTCCATGCCACAACTATGGACATGTACTAAGTATGTAGGGAACATGCAGTTAGTAGATCATCACACCCACCTAGTGTTCACAGTTCCCTTCATTGACACAATAATTAGTGAATCGCCTCCAGTGATGTAACTCTTGTTCTTTTTTACTATGTAGACAGAGGCGTCCAAAATCAAAGTGATTCCAAAGGCCTGACATGCATGCTAATGAGCAACTCGCTTTTGTTCTCGGAGGAGATTCTCCTCTCACAGGTCCATATACTACCACCAGCCACCATACCATGTACATAGTAGGCAGAGAGGCCCCAGCCCCGGTAGTAAATAGGAATGGGGCCTGTCAAATATAACGTAGAAGGAATGGAAACAGCTTTTTCAAAAGGCTACCATCAACTACTTCCATAATTGCTAGCTTTCTTAAGCGTAAATGTCTTGTTTTGAAAATGGATATAAACGATTTTTGACCTTTTTTGAAGCGTAAATTTCGTTTTGACCTTCTTTGAAGCGTAATTTTCATGTTTTGACCTTTTTTGAAGCGTAAGTTGCATCTATTTTACCTTTTTTGAAGCGTAATTTTCATGTTTTGACCGTTTTTGAAACGTACTTACATGTTTTTGACACGTTTTGTAACGTTTTGTTATAACCACTTTTTGTTTTTGGTGATTTTTAAAGCGCCTTTTCAACTCAAATATGTATGTATAAGTATGTGTCATACAAAAAAAATTTGCTTTTGACTTGTAGAAACCCAATTTCGATGTTTACCATTTTTTTTGCAAAAATGCGCATTTATGTAGGTACATCATTTAATAACATTTTTGAACTTTTGAAAGTAATTACCTGCCAGTAAAGCTGTGATTGAGTATCAAGTATTGCTTCTGTCGAAAGCTCTTTGAAAATACAAAAACCAGACGTTATATTTGACATGGCCCTTTATGGAACACAAGTATAGTAAGTATGTATATACCCTGATGGACGTAAACGTAGACTTTGACTTTGACTTGGCTCTGCCCTCAAAGCCATTTCGAACAATACAGATCATCGTTGTTTAATTGGCTTAGTCTCTTGTTCTTCTTTCCTAATTCTTCCTTGTTGTTTATTCCACCGAGGCTTATTGCAACTTGTGTGTGTATGTATGTAGCTTTCCATAATAACATGTAAGGTACATACCTACATACATACACACAGTGTGGATCGTAAAATAGAGCCACTCACTCCCTCACCAAGTCTCACTAGTCACAGTCAGCCCTTTACAAACCTTGTGTACATACGTAATAATACTCCGCACATACAACTAACTTCCCATCGCCATCAACATCCCCATGTTGTTCGTGTTCGTCTCTTCTAAATGTTCGGATTGGGAATCTGGAGGAGAACATGAAACAGGCCCAACTGTGGAATTCATTTGTTCTTTCTCTTGTCTAATATGAATGTAAAAGAGAGGCTGGAATAATAAAGCTTCCTTATAGACCCTATTTACTTGTAGGTACTTTTGTATTCAGTCTTCTCAGTATTATTATGCACACACACTCTGTCTCTGTGTTTCTGTTTCTGTTTCTATTTGTTATTTTTTTTTCTTCCCCTTCTTCTCTTTGGACTTGGACTGATAATTATGTTCGTACTTGAGTTGACAACCGATTGTAAAAGAAGATTTAGATTTGTTCAAAACAGTCTTTTGAAATGACAGCACGTTATCCATGATTTTTACTTACATCCTCAATTAAGAAAAACTATTTTACAACCTCACTGCTTTGTGTGTGTGTGTGTGTGTTCAGTCTGCTTTAGTTCCTTCACAGTGCTAGTCTGTAGTGAGCTCTACTGCACTGTAGATCATCATTTGCTACAATTTAATTATTATCATTTTTTTATTTCCTTGGATTTCCTAGCTCACAATACAATGCAATGCAATAGCCACACCAAACGTCTGTGTGTTTATTTGAATTTTGGCGAATAGTCAGTCGGCAGTCGGCGTCGGCACTGCATCATCATCATCAGTCTAATTGGCATATATATGTATCAGTAGTATAATGTAAAGTATGTATAATTTAATGATTACGTAATTCAGAGTACTAAAACTTTTGACTTTTCAAAGCTATGTACAGTATACAGTAGCTCTCTTGTCAAAGACAAAACTGCGAATTATCAAAGGCAAAGGGCACATGGTGGCATTTCCCTTTGCCTTTTTTAATTCAGAGTACACAAGTAATGCATGCTAATATATACTTTTGTTCATTTCCCATTCTATTGAGCCACTTTTGTATTCCACATTTGGTTTAGACACGCGCGAGATGCTCCCAAACAAAACCAAAAGAAGAAACAACATTGCATTATTATTGCTTTGTACATAAGTTTGTACACAATTATACCCCAAAAAAAAAATAACATGAGGGGAGGATATGAGCGCGAGTTGGTGGAACTGAACACTGAACTGCTCGAGCTCGAATGCATGAAATTAAAAATTACGCCCGATTCTGTTTCTGATAAGCACCAGCCATGGAAAATGCACTGCACAACTGCACTGTACGATTCCGTGTACTAAAACTAGTGTTATAGACTCGCTCGTGGCGCATGGGAATTAACAGTTAGCTAATTTACACGTAAGCCGAGCCTCGACTTTATGATTGTTTTAATTAACTGTCATTTAGGTGATATTAAGACATGGTTGGTTGTTAAACAAAATTAGGCACGTCAGCGCAGCGTCAGCTTGAGCCTTCATTAAATTAATTAGAAACCTTCACAAGTTAAGAGCCCTGGGAGTGTTTTAATCATAAATACAGTAATATGTAGTGTGGTGTGTGTGGGGTTGGCTGCATTTAAAATTTAAATCAGTGGGATCAGTATCAGTGTATTAGTAAATCCCTCCTACCACGATTATCATAGGCATGAAAGGTAAAAGTAAAAAAAAAATGAGAGGTGATGTGCAATACAGCTATGTAAACGTGAATATAATGAATCTTATTATTATTGCTATTGTTGATTGTTGATTGTTGCCTATAGTTATTCCTTTGACGTTGAAAGAAAGAACACACCAAATTTTTTTGTTCCCCAAGTAATCATTTAATAGTTAGTGGTATTTATTATGATTCTATTTTTATCTTTTGAATTACCACTGCCATTCCCATTACTTTATGAACAAAGGGGGAAAATGATGGAAGAATTTATAAAGTTACCATTACCATTACCATTACCATTACCATAGGCATGGTATAATTGGTGCCTGGAACAAATTGAAGGCAGGTAGTTAAAATTAATGTCATTAATACCACTTAAATGCTCCGTAATTTGTGATGCAATTACTTATTGACTTGTCATTGCCATTTAATTTTATTCTAAATATTCGTAACTGCCATATAGGTTGGTAATAACTTGCCATAAAATTGAATTTTACACTTTTATTGATTTTTGTCTTAACACACACACATTTATTTGTCTTTGTTTTCAAATGAACCGTTTGTGGGATAATGGTATCTACTCATAATTACATAGGTATTTACATTACTAAAGTTAAATCAATGCTTTTAATAATAAAATGCTGTAAATATGACAAAATGGGGAAGGAATTTGGAGTGTGTGTGTGTATGGATTCTATGGATGAATAATGGAAATTTATTGAGAAATTCCCATTAAGCTTCTATACTGTCATTGTATTGATTTTTATAATTATAATAAAAATTTGAATCTACTATAAACTTTTTTTTTGGTGAAAAATTAATAATGAGGAATAAAATGAGGGAATAAATCCATAAATTTTCTTGTTCGTAATTCGTAATAAATTCAATCGAAAATTAAACTCAAACTAGTTGCTGACGTAGGCTTCCACTTATAACGACGTCGGCTTCTATACTAAAGTGTGTTATATACATAAGCATACTGATTGTGAGAGGCAAATTGCAAATGCCCAATGACCACACAAGCATATGTTTAAAGAGCTTAAGCTTGTATAAGCCAGAACTGTATTAGCATATACATACATACATTGGGGACCACTCAAGTATGAAGTTGCAGAAATACAATTCGGGCTTGAAAAGCATTTTTTTAAAAAGGAAGATGTGCTCTGGATGGGAATATTTTGAAAAGGCGTAAAATAAGATAAATTCCTCCTTCTTCGAGAGTGCAAACATTGATTTTAACATTTTGAAAAGGTGTAAATTAATAAATTAGCCTTCTTTTAACCTATTCAAAACTATGGAACTATGGAAAGAATTCTTTACAATAATATTTAATTACATAAATGTACTCTTTCAAAACTGTCAAAACTAGTAAATGAACCTTTTTCAAAGCAGTCAAAAAAAAAGTCAAAACTAGTAAATAGCACTTTTATAAAAAGTCAAAACTAGTAAATAACACTTTTTCTAACAAGTCAAAACTAGTAAATAGCACTTTTTCAAAACGATCAAAACTAGTAAATAACACTTTTTTAAAAAGTCAAAACTAGTAAATAACACTTTTTTAAAAAGTCAAAACTAGTAAATAACACTTTCAAAAGGTCAAAAAACTAGAAATTACCGTTTTAAAAATGGTCGAAACTAGAAATCCTGATTGTCAAAAACATTCAAAACTAAATATATGACCGTTTCGAAAAGGTTTAAAAAGTGAAACACACAAGAAACAAATATTATTGGCTTCTATTTCCCCCTTTTTATAGAAGCTATTTTCAAAGCCAACTGGAATTGCCAAGTCACATTTGCAAGGTTCCTCAGAGTTAACTCCTTCCGTAGTATCCAATATAGCACCATAAAAGTATCGACACATACTTTCCTCCTTGCATGT
>JAQFZC010008381.1:0-10228 GCA_034695205.1 Dicyrtoma fusca | reverse complement strand
AAAAGGTCAAAACTAGTAACTAACACTTTTTAAAAAGGTCAAAACTAGTAACTAACACTTTTTAAAAAGGTCAAAACACGAAATCAACACTTTCAGAGAGATGCAAAACCGGATGTATAACCGTTTCGAAAAGGTTAACCTTTTCGAATGGACCATGGACGGACGACAGACGGAGCCGAAGCAACATCCACCACACAATTTCAATGAAAATGGATTCTTGCAAGAGTTGCAAGGGAAGGCAAAGGAGAGGTTTTAGCTTCCTTTTTTCCTCTTTAAAATAGTATTTTTGGCCTGGTTGCAAGATATTTATTAGGTTTTGACGTTTTGGGACATATGTACATATAACTATAAAGGTTGGTGGGTACATTATATACTTAGGTGTTTTGTGTATGTTGCCTCGCCGCATGTGCATATGTACATTTCCAAGTGCATATATGGTGGATAGTTGGATATTGGATAGGAAAAGCTGATACTGTTGTGAATTGACGGAATTTTTAATGGAAGTGTCTAAATAACAAGGAAAAATCATACGTGGCTTCTAGCGTGCAGTGGAGCAGAGTACAGAGTACAGTGGAGAGAGAATCTGGGAAAAAGAGAATGATCATGTCGGTAGCTCATAATAACAGTAAGAGACATGAGACGGCGGATGCATGGGGCACATATCGCGGAGGCACATGAGTGGAGGGAGCTCGCAAAAATATTTTCATCATGTAATAGAAAAACCAGCTACAACTAATGCGATTTGCACTTTTTGGCTTTAACGCCTCTTTCAACTTTTTTCTAGCAAATTTCCATACAATTTTTACCATTTTAACAAGCTTTAGCATTTAGTAGAATGTTTTACGCCTTTGAATGCGTTTGTATCTAATTTCTAATTTTTCTTTTTTTTAAATTAGCTGCAGCACATGTTTTGCACTTTTTGAAATTTCAACTCTCAAGATGGGCTTGATAACGTGTTATACATACCTATGCTAGTTGAAAACGTTGAAATCTAGTTTTGCTTTTTGAAGAAATTGAATATAAATATGAAGTAATATGTATACTTAGTTTTGCCATATTTTAAGAAACGCTGGTAATCAGGTTTTACACTTTTTTAAAACTTTGCTATCTAGTTTTGACCTTAACCTATTCGCAACTGGGAAACTATGGAAAGAATACCTTACCCAAGTGCTTTTTCTAGAAATT
The DNA here is from genome assembly GCA_034695205.1 of Dicyrtoma fusca. Taxonomy (NCBI): domain Eukaryota; kingdom Metazoa; phylum Arthropoda; class Collembola; order Symphypleona; family Dicyrtomidae; genus Dicyrtoma; species Dicyrtoma fusca. The sequence goes on along the minus strand of JAQFZC010008381.1, from coordinate 9,043 downwards.
AACTTTTTCAAAACTGTCAAAAGTCAAAATTAACTTTTTCAAAAGCATTCAACACCTGTAACTAAGACTTTCAAAAAGGTCAAAACAAGATATTAAAACTTTCAAAAAGATGTAAAACAAGCAAGTAACGCTTTCGAAAATGTCAAAACAAACAAGAAATTAACACTTTCAAAAAGATGTGAAACTAGATAAAGTACCGTTTTGAAAAGGTTAAAGAAACGCCATAATAATAGCGAGTTTGTGCTGACCCGGAACTTGAGGTTTCGGTTTAGGATTAGGGTCAGAAAATACATTGAGTTAAACGGCCGTTTTCTCCCTAAACCTAAACCGAAACCTCAAGAATCGGGTCAGCACAAACTGGCTAATGTTATATTTTTTTTAAACTGTCACATCTTGATTTGCCATTAGTTTAACAAAAACGGGCTTGAAGGGTTTTAAACACACAAGTACGTTGTTTCTAGATTTTGGAATGTGGCATTGTCTAGTTTTAATTTTTGTTGAAGGTACTTTAGAGACATTTGAAAGTTCGTTTGACTCTTCCCCAGGAAGATTTGAAGGGACGGACGTAGGATTTGGAAGGGCCTTGCGTGCATCGAAGAGATATCTGTTGGCCTCTGGTATTTCTAAAATTGAGAGCTAAGCACACGTTAGGTTCCGTTCCCGGTGGACTCGTCAAAGGAAGGCAACTCCGACTCCAGCCAACTCTTCTTCCCCACTCTCCTCATCCTCATCCACAATCCCCAAACCACAACATACATTTTTCTTGAACAATAAAAATCGATTTTCGATTCCACTCTTTTTTTTTTTTGCCGCCAATCCTTTAACATGCCCCAGAAGCTTACAATGAAAAATTTGTTTAAGACACTTCCCATTTTATTCCTCATCCTTTCCCGTTTCCCGTCCCCCTTTCAACGCAACGGTCTCTCCCTCCAACAACGCAACGTCGAGCCCAGTCTACATAATAATGAATACGGAGATAAAAAAAATGATAAAAGGACGAAATAAAAATATATTATATACTAAAAAAGTATAAAAATCCCTCACTACAGTCTTCACTGGACATCTGTAGTACCTGTGCCATTGCATTGGCAGAGAGCATTTACAGAGAGCTACACTGAACAAAAGTGAATTTCGAATTTCCCTACATTTGAATTCACAATTGAATTTTCAATTCCCTAAATTATGGTGAGTGGAAGGGAAATTAGAGACGGTGAATGTAATGCACACATATTCCCAAGAGAGGCTACAAGAGAGATGAGAAGGCTCCGTCTCGGTTCACAAGGAAAGGACACAAATTAAATTTCCAGGTAAAGGTATAGGATTTAACAAACTCTGCTGTATGTACTGTAAGTGCATGGAGTTAAATTCCTTTTATATTTTTCTTTTTCTTTTTTTACTAGCACATCAGTTGGTTTGGTACTTGGCAATACTGTAACTTGATACTCTGTTGCAATTCCAGTGCAATTCCAGTATAAACAAATTGCATTTTAGAGAAATTTTATCCTTCCATCCCTACTTCTATCGTCGTTCAAGGAGAAAAACTCGAGCGAGCTTTGTCAACATGCATAAGCAATTTAAAAGGGAAAAAGGTTTTTTTTTACACTCGCAAGTGTTTAGAAACTGTTAAACATTTTAATTGCACGTGTTTTGTACGATCGTAGAATTCGTATTTGAACTACAATATCCAATCAGACCCAGGTAGGTATAGACCATGGGACGCTTTAACCTATTCGGAACGAGGTAATCATGGTAAGAATGCATAACACAAGGGATTATTCTACAAATTAACTTTTTCAAAAAGGTCACAGCAAGAAACTGACACTTTAAAAAAAGGTTAAAACAAGAAATTGACACTCAAAAAAGGTCGACATAAGAAAGCATCTTTTTTAAAAAGGCAAAAAACTAGAAATCGTCATTTTCAAAAAGGTCAAAACTACTAAATAAAACTTTTTCAAAACAGTCAAAACTAGTAAATAAAACTTTTTCAAAACAGTCAAAACTAGAAATCGTCATTTTCAAAACGGTCAAAACTAGTAATTAACACTTTCAAAAGAGTCAAAATAAAAAATTGACACTTTCAAAAAAGGCCAAACCTAGAAATCGTCATTTTCAAAAAGGTCAGAACTAGTAATTACCACTGTCAAAACAGTCAAAATAAAAAATTGACACTTTCAAAAAAGCCCGAACCTAGAAATTAGCATTTTTCAAAAAGATGTAAAACATGACATAGGTATTACCGTTTTGAAAAGGTTAAGACCCAATAATAAATTAACAGTAAAACCACGAAACCAAAAGGGGAAATGGAAGGAAGCAGGTAGGGCCTTTTTGAATCCCAAGGAGCCTGAGAGAATGATAGTGAAAGAGCTGGTCTAACTACTCGTTGAGGATTAAATTAAAATCATGTTTCACCGCCTTACACAATCCAATTCAATCCACTATCAACTGACTCCAGACTCCCAGTCACTAAGACAGGACGGACAAAAGGAAGAGGGAAATCAGACCCAACAACTGTGGAACTGTTAGGTACACCAAACAGGGCGCTAGTACGCAGGGAGAGCTGGGAAAACGACGTGAAATAGAATACACAAAAGTAAATAGCCCTCTTCTTCGTCTGTAGCTCAATCTCATTTAGAATTAAGTGTGTGGAAAGTTCCCAGCGGTCCAGAGTCAACCAGTAGAACCAGCACCGGAACCAGAACCAGAACCATAGAGCCAGAGCCAAAGCCAAAGCCAGAACCCAGAACCACCAAGAAAGTCGAGAGAAAAGAGAAAACATGACAGAATATTAGAATGGAGCAGGAGATATTCCCATCTAAGATCCACAAAATCCACAATCTTCAGTCCTGGGTGATCATCCTCACAGAGCCTTTGCATTTCACAAAGTTTTCTTCCTATGCAAATACAGGCTTGTGTGTCTCTGTGTGTGTGTCCTGGCTTACGCGAGCCCCACCACCAAGATGAATGAAACAAAAACAAGAGCCCACTGTTATTATTCTACGTATGCTTTACCGCCACCTTTACCAAAAACCCTAAGATCTCTCTCTCACTGCTCTGTATTCATGCAACTGTTTATGGGGGCCGTCCAAATATAATACCAGCATAAAGGATCCAATACATCTTTCAGAAAAGGACAAATAATTATCATATTATACGCCCTTAGAACCAGTAAAGATTAATATTTAGCTGTTTACAAAATGCACAAATGATGTATTTACATTTTTCAACAACGGAGAAACGATAAATTCATGTTTTAAAAAAAGGTACAAATGCTGAATTTAAGTTTTTAAAAATGGTGCTTTAGAATTTACGGTTTCAAAAAAGGTGCAAATTCCGAATTTAAGTTTCAAAAAAGTTGCAAATGCCGAATTTAAGTTTTTTAAAATGGTGCAAATTTCGAGTTTACACTCAAAAAAGGTATAAATGCTGAATTCAAGTTTTTAAAAAAGGTACAAATGCTAAATTCAAGTATTTGAAAAAGGTGCAAATTTAGTATTTTTTATGGTTTCAAAAAAGGTGGAAATGCAGAATTTAAGTTTTTTAAAATGGTGCAAATTTCTAATTTACACTTTCAAAAAAGGTATAAATGCTGAATTCAAGTTTTTAAAAAAGGTACAAATGCTAAATTCAAGTTTTTGAAAAAGGTGCAAATTTAGTATTTACGGTTTCAAAAAAGGTGGAAATGCAGAATTTAAGTTTTCAAAAAAGGAATAAAAGCTGCGCTGTATTGAAGTGTTTCCCAAAACGTTTTAACGTCTAAAACAACCGGGAAGGTTATTTCTCTTTAGCGTCACGACTGGTAGCCCCTTCCGCCAAGGCAATACAATAATGGTTATAGCAAAGGAAGTCCCAGCCAAGCCAAACAATGGCCGAGTCAAATGGTACAGAGAGAGAGAGAGAGAGAGAGAGAGAGAGACGCACCCAGGAGCACAAACAGAGATAAGAAATCTGAGAGACAGTAAACACGGGGAAGTGAAGGAGAGAAAAAACGTTTCTTGTGTAATCAGTCTTGCTTCTGCCTTTCCTCCTCTTTCCATTTCAACGCTGTCTTCCGTGTCTCAAAGTCTGAGGCAGCAAAAATATGTACCTACGTAAGAGTGGTGTGTACGGCGGTGGTGGTGGTGATGGTGGTTGAAGGAGCAGTAGCCGTGGTGTACCTACGTAAACTTTTAGCAATTTCATCGGTGAGATGGAAAATAAATTATATTTTATATGCATACTTTCTACAAAACTTATTCCTGGCTCGGATTTGAATTTTCAAATGTTCAGATGCTCACATCTCAGATGTACGTACTAGTCCCTTCCTCAGCTATCTCTTCCGGCTCCTATACTCCTACTACGACTCCTCCTCAGCCCAATTCAATTTTATCGATAAGATTACACCAGTCATAGATTCCACACGCGTACATCTATACACAGATATTATCCAACCACAAATATAGGTATATTGTACTACCTATATCCAAACCACCCTGTGGCTCTGGCCAAAATATTTTTTGTTTCTCCTACTAAAATATATAGCACAAAATTAGAATAAATATTCCCTTCTAAAATCAGAATCGCTGTAGTTGAAGTTCCAATTCCAACTGAAACCTCATGTAGTAGTACCTACCTATATTGTTGCACAAGTAAATCTTCATTTCCATGATTATGTTTTCCACGTGCACAGAAATAGACCAAGAGACGTAATACTTACCGCCCTACTTATAAATCAGCTGTAATCCACTCTTTAACTAAAAGACAGAAAAGTAAAATGACTTTCCCTCCAGTTTGCGAATTTTAAGGGAGGAAATAATTTCGGGCACTGACTTTCTCTCTGTAACCCTGCACTTTCTCTGTAGATTCCAGAAACTTCTTCGTGATCGTGATTGTGACGACACAGTGAGTGAAGTCACACACGTACAAGAAGCATGTACGTACTTAATTATACTCGCACGTATCTCTGCTATAGTAGAGAAAGTCACATATATCTTTGGTCTAGGAGGCAGGAGAAAGTTCCAAAGGACCTCGGACGGAATGATGAGAGAAATTCCAAGACTGTGACTGTACTCTCGTACTCTGATTTAACTTGGCGCTTGGATTTTGAGGAAAATTGTAAAAAAAAAATAGGCAGAAAGAAAGAAAGTTGAATTCTTCTCTTTCTCTTACACTGCCTGTAAGTCTAACGAGTACAAAGCACGAGTGCTGTGCTGTGGGTTCTATTCTGGGTTGAAATGGTGAAATATAGGAACTGGCATGGGATTGCATTGGGGTGCGGTAAATTCATGAAGTGTGTTCAATGCTCAAGTGTCTGTACATTAACAGCAAACCAAGTGAGGGGAAAAAAATGAGATGATGACGAGGTTTCTACCATCAAGTTTTCAAAGAGCTGTTGCTATGTCTATGTACGTGGGTACATAAGGGACAGACAGACAGACGTCTATGAGTAGGTACTTTGTACATAGCTAACCCAAAATTCTCATTTCATCATCCTCTGCTTCTTTGACTCTTTCATTGAAGAAAAGAAGAAGATCGAGAAAGAAAAAAAAATCCTCTATCCTTTCAATGACTTCAACCAACTGATGACGTCTTTCTTTTTTCCATGGAGCGAGAGAGTCCCACTCTCTCCTTCCCGAGCTCAACTGTGCTGTGTGAATCGGGTAAAGCAGAGAGCAGCCCAAGGAGAAGAAAAAAGAGGAAAAAAACTACACAACTCGACTTTCTCATTTTCTTTTTTTGAAAACGAAGCATTTGTAATCTATGTTTTCTCCGTTCAGCCTGCCTCTACTACATAAATTACTTAACAGATACTCCGCACTAGACGCCAATGTGTTTATTTGTGTGTGTGTGTGTGCCTGTGCGTTCACGTGTGCTCCAGCCAACTATCCTTCCCAATAAAGGGGCCTTTCAAGTATGACGTCATTTCTTTCAAAAAACGCTAAAATGTCCCATTTTACAATTTTTTGAAACTTGAATTTTAGACTTTTTAAAGCTTTCACTTTACCAGATCGTATGACCTCATAATATCTGCAAAGCCCCTAATGGGCTACACAAAGCCTAGGCTGACTAAGATTCTTCTCAATGGCTATACCTATAGTATTCACTTAATTCACTAGTACAATAGATACATGTATCAGCCTCTGCTCACAGGGCACTCATGGAGCAGCCAGTGAGTTTGAAAAAGTGAAATCAAGCCCTAAAAACTGTTAAAAAAGGAGGCGACTTAGAAACTTTAACTTTCTCTTTTTTCTTTTTTTTTCTTTTACTTTCGCCAATTTCTACTCATGCATGATTAGAAAAATTCCAGAGCTGGATTCCAATTCCAACTCTTATTTTCTATACAATGACGACCGATTGAAGAGTTCCAAGTCAACTCATAGAATGTACATGCTTGGTCTAATACTGTCAAGCTCATCTCTGTAACTCTTTCAGAATCAAAAGTCTGCTTCATTGAGCATTGAGCATTGAGAAGTCGTGGTCTGTGGTCAAGTCAAGTCAAATCATCATCAACGGCCAAACAGTTGAGTTCAGTGGAGTGTAGCATCGAAATAAATGGAGTGCATGAAGTATCAATGCGATAAGAAAAATTGATAAAGAATATTCCGTCCAAACACCCCATCATTTAATATGCATATAACTCACAGATTCAATAAGCTGTCAGCCACTATCTGTACTCCGACTGTTATGTCCGTCGATGAAATAAAAATAGAGTGCGGTAGACAAACACACACACACACACACACACACATCTGTGTAGAACTGTAGATGTAGATCCATCCAGGCTCATTCCCTACCACTCCAAGTAAATTGATTGTCAATACAAATGTAATGTATTATGATAGTGACTGCTTAGGATGATAGAAAGACAAGGAAGGAAATAAATCCTTCCCTTTACGCTACGATGACTGTCAAAGGAGTACAAGAAGTTTTACAAATAGACCCACTTGGCACTTTCACATTATTTACAAACTTGATGGAGAGGGTGCAGCTCTAGAAAAAGAGAGAGAGAGAAAAAAAACACACACACAAGTCTGTCCCGTCCAATAGTTCCTTTTTGTGGGTACTAATGATACATACCTATAAGACTATCATGATACAAAGTATTTGCATATATAGGTATAGCTACATATAGCAGCTTGTCAACTGGGTAAAAAAAATTTTTCTTTTTCTTCTAAAAATATCCCAACTATGAGTATGAGAAATTATAGAATCCTTATCCTTCATCGGCCGATGGATTTTGGCCGAAAGTGTCCCATTCCCATTGCATAATGCAACTGGTAAAAATAAGGAAGGGAAACTGACTCAGTGTCAGATGGTGGCTTCATGCAATGTACCTATGCGTATACATAAGGGAAGATTTAGATTTACATGGAACTCAACTTACCTACGTAATAAGTAGGTAACTAAGCGGACTCGACACTGCTATCTTTCCCAACTTTTTTCTCGGGTTACACTCACAGACTGACATCGAACTTGACATTTATTGTCAAGTTCTACCCTATCATTTATCCATACCTACAAGTAGACAGACGCCTTCAGATAAAAGGACATTAACTCAAGGAGAGAAAGAAGTAGAAAAAAAAAGAGTTGCTGTAGTATAGACTACGCAAACACACTGCCGTAGATAGATACCTGTTGGAATCATCTCTCTCTCTCTCTCAACGTCATCAATCCAATCCAAGCCAAGCCAAGCACACCAGACAAGACATAAAAATCCTCCACTCGAATTCCAATTCCGATTCCGATTCCAACTCAAAATTTCCTACAATGTCTATAGATTTGCTCTATAGCAAAGAAACTGTAACTATATAGTAAAGAAGGGAAAAGTAAACAAAAAATAAATCGCTTAAGTCATTGACACCGTAAATCTTACACACTTGGAAAAGTTATGCAGATAGTTTTCGTCCCTCCACTAATACGCCATAATGAAGTACGAAAGATGAAAGATGAACAAAGGATTTTAAAAATAAATAAATAAAAAAATCTACTGTACTAAATGACTGATATAAAATATCATAAAAATCATAATAATAATAAATAGGTGTATACTGTATACTGTGATTTTCCCTTTTCAGTTTTCAATCCACCTCCATTTATTATTACTATTAAGCTTTAAGAGTAGGCATGTACATGGCGATAGCATCAGAAATCACAAAGAGGTAATCTCAAGAATTGATGTGAGCGGGGTCATAAGTCTACACGAATATATTTACAGCTATAGTAGTTTCTTTATGTATGTGTATATACTGGTAATTTGGTAGGCCCAGAGGGAAAGATGGAGAGACACTTAAAATTTATACTACTATTTGTACAAGGTTGATGATATTCGATTTGGGAATCTTATTATGTCATTTTAATGTCTACTCATTCCGATTGCGTCTCTCACTATCGCAGTCTCTGATTAAAGATGGAAAGAGCCTCTATGGATTCCAGGAAGTGTTCTCTCTCACATCCCACTCAAGGCTCACGTTAACATGGGATTTTTTTATGATGGCAAAATGATTTTTATATCATCCACCATATTTAGAGTTGACAGTCTCTCCGTAATAGACCCATGATATACGACCATAATGGCCTCTGCCTACCGCCTATGAATACACATGACGGTATATTAGGATCATTCATCATTAAATAATAATTTTACGCTTCAGTCCCCACACTCTTGATCTTCACAACTACCTACCTCCCTCCCTGCCTCCACAGTACAGACAGTCCTTAACCTATGTATTCTCAACTGGGAAACTATGAAAAACATGCCTTAGAAAAGTGTATTTTTCTAGAAATTGACTTTTTGAAAACGATCAAAACTAGAAATAACATTTTCAAAAGCAGTCAAAACCAGAAACTAAGACTTTCAAAGAGGTCAACATTAGAAATTAACATTTTCGAAAAGATACAAAACAAGAAATAACCACTTTCAAGAAGGTCAAAACAAGAAATTAACACTCAAAAAGATGTAAAACAAGAAATAACCACTTTCAAAAAGATGCAAAACAAGAAATAACCACTTTCAAAAAGATGCAAAACAAGAAATAACCACTTTCAAAAAGATGCAAAACAAGAAATA
>JAQFZC010008380.1:0-10228 GCA_034695205.1 Dicyrtoma fusca | reverse complement strand
TCAGAATCTTTTAAGCCCGCATTTAGCCCTTGAAAGTCTTGAAAAAGAAATCCAATATTATTGTTTCGAAAATGGCCCTTGCTAGATATTGCCGCCCACAATTTGACCTGAGCGCAGAAACTTTACCAAAATCTGAATACTATGCCTTCCTTGAACTGGTGGCATCTCACGAATTTCCTTTCCAACCTCAATTTATTTGGAGTCACTTGCAGAGGATTCCAAATTTTGGAAAGAAAGGCGTCTACATCGTCTCTTTGGCCTACACGAAGGGCTACAATCCAAGGGAGCTCATAAGTACGGCCAGAACTGAAGTGAAGACAAAACTTGTGCAATCTTTCGAGGAATTTTCGGTGGAGGGGACTTGCAGTCAAGGCGTCTACACTCTTTTCGAAATCGCCAAGATATTCGTTCTGCCGATGATGAGGGCCGTGCAGATGAAGAAGACGAGTTACGTGACGCGGGTGGTCTTGGAGGATCCCAGAGATTGGCTTTACACGCTTCCGGGGGTGGAGTTGCTCATTCCAAATGACGGCACCGACAAGTTCGCCCACCACTTGACCAGAATCCGGCACTACAGCCGCCTTCGGTCGGGAATGAAAGTGACACGAAGGGACTCCGTTGACCCCATTGCCTTCAATCACGGAAATGTGGACTTTCTGTCTCCACAACACAGAGTCCAGTTCTGGACAAATATTCGTTGCTGGAACGAGAGGGCTGAAGACATCGACTTGGACAAGATTCTGCCATACGGGGATCTCTTGAAAACTGAATAAAAACGGAAGCTTAAATAACTAAAACTTCATTCATGAATTGTGCTACATTATGTCCATCTAATTTAAGTTGCACATGACTGACGTTTTGTGTGCTAAATCTAACAATAATTCGTAGTTATTGGACTTGTTTTTGTTGAAAAGTTTTAGTTTTTATTAATAACGTTATAGTTTTAATTCTGTCATCATAGTATTATAGTTTATTAGAATAAAATTCTACCGCTGTAGTACGTAACAAAGAGGTGAAATAAATTTTGATCTGCTTCAATTAGTTTCGTTTTAAAATGCTAAAATTTACTATTCAAGGACTGTGTACTTGATAATTATTGTATGGCTATTTTAATTTAAAAACTATTTACGTTTTAAAAGTGCAAAATGCTTTTGTCAACTCTACGTATTATTTCCACCTTACCAGATGGCCCTGTGCTCTAATTAATTGAGTAAATACCTATAATTATATTAAATGTCTGTTTTTAGTTCATACAACTTCGGAAGGCATGACCACCATTACAATAAAAAATTTAACATCCGTATTGTGAGATGCAAAATGTCGCTTTTCCAGTTTTGCTTAGAAGCAAATTGACGCGCAGGCAAGGCGAATAGTGATGCGTGTCCTTGGAATGTTTATAAAGTCCCAATGTATTCCCATTTATGCAACAGGCAGATAATAGGTTCTATTCACGTACTTAAAAAGTGCATATCAAAGTTTTATTTATTTTAAAAAACTCCAAGTCCAGATGTTGCATGCTTTTTTAGAAACGGTAGAGCACGATTTAGCATCTTTTTCATACTGGCCAATCGAAGTTTTGTGTTTCCAATAGAGTAATTTCTAGACAATTTACATCTTTCTAAAAGTGTATATATACTAAGGCTTTGCTTCTTTCAGATGGAGCAAATCCAGATTTTGCACATTTTGGAAAGTACAAATTGAAGTTTCGACTGTTTTTGCATTTTAAAATGCGAAAAAGTTATTTTTACATGCTGGTTAAGAACTGATTAAGCTTGACATGTTAACATTTTCCCTTTGCATCCCTTTGCTTTAACGAAAGATTCCTCATTTTGCATCTCAACCAGCAGCATCCACAAAGGAGCAATTATGACGGAAAAGTAAAGAAACTCGGCATTGAAGCTGCAAAGTGTCGGTAACAAGTGTGACAAGTCTAACGCTTCTTCACCACCTCGACGACCTCCTCAACGGCAGGCTTAAAAGTTTTGTTGCACATTTGAATGTAGAGCTTGGACTCGTCATCCACGTGGACGACCTTGGAGCAGATGACGAGCATGGTGCAGGACACGACGGCCAGGATGACGGGGATGGTAGAGGCCACCAGGAGCTCCAAGGTCGTCCGCTCAATGTCATACCGTATGATGACGAAATTGGCGTCCACGGCGTCATCCGTCAAGTTGGGTCTGTAGAAGCAGGGGAAGCGGGCGTTGGTCCGAAGGTCACTGCCGTTGACCCCGTACTGGGCGTAGAATTGCTCGCATTCCCGCAGAATCAGCGTGTTCACGCACGCCTCGTAGTTGATGAAGAGCGGCGCCTTCTCCGCAATGACCAGGTCGGCCTCGATGGGCGCCCAGCGCTTCGTCGGGTCGAGCATGCGCGTGTTTTCGGTGTGCTTCCGCGTGAGTGTGATGATGTCCGTTCGCTCCCCGAACGTGTTCGGCTCCATGAGCGTCCCGTTGAAACAGTCCCGCATCTCGATCGTCGTCTTGTTCATCTGTCGGTCCACGATGGACGTGCAGTACATGACGAGCATGGGCGGGTCGGGGGCGGGGTAGTTGCTGGAGGGGGAGGGCTCCGCCCCCGACGAATTCCCATTTTCAAAACTCTCCCGCGACATTTCTTCCGCGTTCATGTCCAGGGCGAGGGTGCTGCCCACCAAATTCAGCGGCCAAATTTCCAGCCCCGTGTCAATGTCGACGGCCCGCTTGCAGTTGTGTGTGAAGATGACGTCGTTTTCGCGGACGATAATCGTCTTGTTCTCCGTTTTAATGCCCGTGCACTTCTTCTCGCATTTGAAGGGGGGCCGGACCCGGGAGCAGTGACCCCTCCGACAGAGGTAAAGGCCGTTGAGACCGTTGCAAGCCTTTTTCGTTTTACAGTGGACGCCCGGGTCAACGGAGGTCAAGTTGCAGCCGAGGACGTTGGAGAGGTCGCGACAGCGCGCACCCATGTCCGCCTCCGTCACCCCCTCGCTCACGGGGAAGGCAGAGCAGTTGTAGAGGCCCGTCAGACCAGCGCAACCCCCCGTGATGCACCTGAACACAAATCACCGCCAAATTAACTCCTTTCAAAAGACATCTCAAACGGGTTCAGAAACTTTCATTGAACATTTATTTTTTTACTGCGGCATCCAAGCCAGTAGTACAGCCAGACATCAGGAGAAACCATTTTTCAAAATGGATTGCTGTTTTTAAACAGGGTCGTTTTGAAAACGTGTTTCTTTTTAGAAAAGATTATTAACTTTACAAAATACAAGTAAATAGTTGTTAGAAAAATAGTGCACTGAATAGAAGCCGGCAAATTGAGTCCTTTTTGAAGCTATGTTGTGGCAACCAACAAAAAGGACTTCTTATTTAATCACTTCTAAATGAAATAAATTGAAGATAATTCAACAACTTCAAAAAACATTTTTAAAACTGTATTTACAAACAATCATTTTTAAAAGTATCATACTTTTAAAAAACGTTTTTGCATTCAGTTTGGTTCTGTTTCGACAGATTGGCAGGCCTATATACCGCCTCTGAGGTACATAGTTCCTTGAAATAGCAAAATTATAGATTCCAAAACACCTACAGTCTCAAAATAAAAAAGTAACATTTACAGAACCAAATCAAAAATGGTACACCTACAGCAAGTAATATCTACTATTTCAAGCATCTATTTCAGCGACCGTAATTTGGCCGGCCCGCCGGCCGACTTTTTAGAACTCTGAAAGTATGTGAAAATTTTGAAACAACATTGTCACAAATTATACTTAGATGAAAAAAACAGTTGCTAGTTATGTTTTTACATTAGCTTAGGTCTCTTCAAAAGAATGTCTAGGGTGCGTAAAGACGAGCTTTATTCAAACACAACAAAGTCTAATTTTGTCCTTCATCAAGGGTCGCCCAACTGACTCAGTATAACGTTACATAATTTTGTTAGCAATGATCTATGTATACTTGTAATATAATACCTATATAAAGTATTTTTTAATTTGACGCGTTCTAAAGACTAAAGAGTAAAAAAGAGTGCTTTTACTTAGTAGTTTTCGAAATATTTTTAAAAAAATTGGATTTAGGTCCTTAACGTAAATCCCTGAACGTGGATTAGCGGATATTTTGAGGACGTGCGTATAAATAATTATTCATTCCAAGTGGCAAAATCGATAGTTTTTAAAAGTATAAGCATGCAACATTCCGGTGTAAATGATAGAAAAAGAAAAAGAAATTTCATAAATTCGGTTTGATAGTAGGACCAGGCGCTGGTATAACTGCTGCCGTGTGCTTCAAGTGACGTGTTTTGCTTTACAAATAGTGTCGATGGGACGTTTTGAGAAATGATCTTTGGACTTTGAGAAGGAAAATACGATAAAAGCTGCTAGTTTAATTTTGTTTGAAAGAGTTGGGAAGCTAATAGGAGAATTGCGGTAGTGTGCAATTATTGCATCTAGAAATATTATTTTGAGCTTTAGCCTTGTAACGATGGAGAATGGAGAAGTCTCGTGTTGAAATGCATTGACACACAAATCGCAAAATTGTACTTTTCCACGAAGCATTCTCTTCCATTTTTTTCCATGCTTCAAAATATCAGTACTGCATGTGAATTACGGTGCGGTGGCATTTTGGCACGTAGGTACGTCCTTACATAGAGAGACGAAGGATGGGGCTGGTCATAAATTACATCAACTTTGTTCAAACAAATTCCAAATCCTTCCAACCGAATTAGTTCTTCTAAGGGTAAGGTGCAAAATGTCTACAAAAATATGAAACTTACATTTTAATCATAAAGTCTGCATGTACACGCAAGAGTTTTTTTTCATGGGAAAACAAGTTGCCAACATAAAGTTTGGTTCGCAATAGAGGGGTTGAGAAATGTGATAAAAATGCCAGAGTGATTTATGGACAGCCCCAGTGGAGGATAAATAAGGTAAAAGAGCTTGGGAGTATGGATTGAGAAATAATAAATTCATACTTTCCATTACACGCCACTTATTTCACTGCAGCAAAGTGTAAAGTGTTGTGAAAGCGTGAAAGCTTCAGGAGTTGCACGCCGAGAGAAAGAAACTGAATTCAACTTTTAACCTCACTCGCTCACTCCCGACCTTCGCTCTCATTACTTTCTCCCTTTCAGTCGCTTTCCTCTACTTTCCCCTCCTTTCCTCTACTTTCCTCTACTTTCCTCTACTTTCCTTCCTTCCATACGACTTTTACTTCGGCCCGGCAAATCACCAGCCACAATTAGACATTATTATTCACGCTATACGCCACCCAGCACCCACTCCACTCGCCCTCCACCATCATGCATTCATACAGCCTGCTCTTAGAAGCAAAATGAACCAACTGACGCCCTCAAACACACCACACAACTACACACACACACCACGAATAATCAGGCCTCCAGTTGCACTCTTTGCAAAGAACCCCTAAACATCCTATACCACGCTCTCATTTTTAAATTATCCCAGAAAAACACATTTTTAGCAGCTTGTTAATTTTTCAAAAAGACAGTGTATAAAACGAAGAATACGTCTGGATCTTGACAACTTGTCCCAATCTGTAACATGTGGGTTTCCGTGTAATTAGCGAAGGAAAAGCAAATGCGCCATTTTGCTCCTTCGCCCTGGCTTCTTTGGTAAATGTTTTGGGAGAGCTTTCTGGGTTTCTGGTTGTGATTTTGACTGTTCGTTGGTCTTGGTCGGTTGTGCCTTGGATTTGTGCTCCATATGGCCAGCACGTAGGGAGAGTATAGCCAAGGACTACATGGTGCTATACCCAGGGAGGGAAGCTATACGTGTACACAGCTATAGATCAGGCCTGAGATTTGGATATAATTTGGTATTTCTTATTTCTGCTGCGTCTATCCATCCCTCAACGTAGCATTTACTCTATTTACCTTTCCGTCCCTTTGATTCCATTGTGTGTGCTTTCCATTGCCATTTGGACTGCTGCAGTCGGAATGCGGAATCAAAATTCTGCGCTATGATCATAAACAGAGAGGAGGGCCAAGTCGAGACAAAAAATACAAGAAAAGTAAGTGGAGCATAGATCGTCAATAAAGAATCACGCCAGCAGAATTAAGAAACTCGATACTTTTACGTCTTTAGACACAAACTTGCAGTTGCTCCACATATTTATTCCCACATGTGTAACACTCTGCCATTACAAGCACACTTGACAAGAATCACCACGTTTTAATTTGTAGTTTCCATAAAAAACAGAAGCAAAACTTAATTAAATATTTTGAAAATTAACTGTCACTTTAAAATCCCAACTACCAATTCAGTCCTTTTAAAATACAAAGTCTCCGGTTTCTTTCCTCCCAAAATGTAAACGTCAGTGTCGTTTCTGTAACTGCAAAATGCTCTCACAAAGAAACATTGCACAACGATAAGAACGTTCGCAGCAAAACCAACCAACGAGCATCTAATGACGTAGTAATGTGTAATATGATGGTAATTGCAAAATGCACGCCTCGCTAACACTACCCCATCCAATTTTCAAACTTTTACTCAAAAATCGAAAACTGAAACTTCTTATGCAATTTAGCATGTAATGTTTTACGCCCCCCTCAAGGTTTATTAACACAATGGTACATAAATCATTTAGTGCGCATCTATTAACTAATTAATGCTTCCACCAAGCTAAATTTAACATATTAAACAAAGATCAAATCACTTATTTGCGCATTTTAAACAAGTACAAAAGTAGTTTAACACATTATTTTAAAATATGGAAAAACGTGGTTTCACACATATTTAAGCAGATTTACACATTTTGTGGGACGAAGTGGAGCGTTATTTACATAACGAAGACAATGTTCAAGGATGATAGTAGCCCAAAGGACTCAAGTAAACATTTTACCGTCGCAAAGACGATTAAGTGAAACTCAACCCAAAAGCCAACTGAGCAACACATAGGGTTTTTTATTGCATGCAGTTATGAATACAAAATGCGCGCCCTTTTGACAGTGGCGCGCGCCGTTTATTTAGGTACGCGCGAGTTTAACTTTTCCGTCTTTACCACTTTAAATTGTTTCCATGGGTCCTATGGGCTAGTCCTTGGAAAGTGTCAAAGTGTAAATAACGTCGTAACTTTGTCTACCAAAATGTGTAAACTCGCTTAAATATGTGTAAGTCATTTTTTTGGACTTTTAAAAAATGTACAAACCATGAGTTTCGCTTTTTAGAAATGTATTAAACCTCTTTTCGAGTGCCCCGAACAATCAGTGACATTTGTTTTACAGTATTTGAAAAATTTGCAGTACAAACACAAACTTTTGTTAATTCTAATTCGTGTATTGAGTCCATTGGGCTATCCTCGATGGAGGCATTGCTCAATGTTCCTTGTAAGTCCAATTTTGAGTCAATTTCAACATGACACAAATCCAAGACGCCACTTGGAGAGTGTTTTTCACTAAATATAAATTTTGCAGCCCTCTCGTAATTTCCCATTTGAATTTTGGAAGTAAGTTTAAATTATTTTGAAAAAGTTCAAAACGTCAGGCCATCTGGCAGGATGCAATGTGTCCTAAGCCGTTAAAACTAACAAAATGGAAAATGAATCAGACTGGATGGACTTGGCCGGGACACATTTAAGCTGAAACCGCACTTGGAACAAATTGCATCGGCACAGACGATATGTGTACCATTTTTAACGGAGTACAAAAAATAAATTGTAATAATTATTAAACTGCTTAAAATAAAGCAAAAAGCGTATCGATTGTTTAATGCGCCTTAGCAATGACGGCATAGTATGCTGCATATCGTTGGTGAAGAAGCAAGGTGGAGTCAGTCCCTTGTTCGCACTTACAAGCTTATGACGCGTGTCCAGCGTCCATTTAGTACCATTTCGACCGGCATTCAAACAATCGCACATTCAACTACGTATCTTTTTAATAGTCAAATAGTCACGGCAGATTTTTGAAAAAATGCTAATGGCAAGTTCAATACTTTTGCCCCTAGAACATTACTATTTTTGACACGTCGTAAACATAAGTTTTGTAATTTCCAAAAATGGTAAAGCCCATCTACACTTGTAAAAAAATCATATGCTCTTTTGTAAACAAGAAGTAGCTGCCTTATAGCTCGGTATGATACATACGAGTATGTAGAAAAATTGAATTATTAGGACTTTTGTCAAAATAAAAATAAGGGGACGGAGGAATTATTTCCCAATGCCTTTCAGCTACGAATGGACTTAAGCCACAATGCTTCGTTCCCCTCGATATGTATTTTCAAGAGCTGTGCGTAAGTCACATTAGCGAAAGAGATTTGGAGCATCCATTGAAGCCAGTGTTAAAACTCAAATCAATTTCTGAAAAATGCACCGTCATTTATGCAGAGTCCCAGTGGTGGTGGGAAGGCGAGGGACTGTGCGTAAATGACGTGTTTTTCATTTAAAAACTGTTGAGATGGAGGTGAGGGGGGGAATGTTTGAAATTGTTTACTCTGCGGCCTCCTGCTTGGGGTTGATGCCGTCGCAGTAGATGACGTCCTCCATGTCCGGCTGACACTCTTCCAGCCGCACTGACGTTCCGTTGTGGCGGACATCCGCCCGGATCTGCGTGCACCCGCCGCCACTCTTGGACAGACACCACTCACCACACGACATCCACGTGTTCTGACAATCGTCCAGCGTGTCATTCGTCCGACTCGTGCACATGACCGGCACGTCACTGAAGCCCGCATTGAGCTGGCGGTAGGCGGGCAAGTAGATGCCGAAGGTCAAGTAGAAGATGCTCACACAACTCAGCACCGCCGTCAACTCACACACACACAACGTGTAGCAGATCCGCTTCTCGAAAGGCGTATTCATCCTCCACTTATTTATTATTTATTTATTTTATTAGTAATACAGGCTAAGTATTTATTTAATTATTGAGTATGTTTTCAATTGAGGCAAACTGTGTAAGGCCGACAGTGAATGGTAGGCTTGTGTGTAATTATTTTCGTTTCTTGTAGGCTACTGGTGATGATGGCATATGTGTGTTGCTCTTTAATTAGTTACACTATTATTGTTGAGATGAGAATAAATTGTGACCGCTGCTGCATTTGCTTATTGTGTTGTCCGTTTGCGGACTATTTGAGGCACAATGTGTGTTGTTTGTGGTAATTCCATGAAATTTGTTTGTGGATCTTTTTGAAGCTATGAGGATTAACTTTGAGCAAGAAATAAATTTGGAACTGAAATATTTTGTGTGAATGTGAAAGAGCTCTTGAGTCCGTCAGCCTCTCGTCTCCACCTTCCAAGGCACTGTGTGCTCCAAATCCGAATCCTTCAAGCACCTCCAGTCCAAATCTTAAGGAGAAATCTAAAGAAAACCCGGTGGAAGGGGCGTAGTGAGTTCTGCATGCAACGGTCTTGGGCACGGCTTTAGAATTAAATCCTTTTGTTCATCAGGTAAAAAAGCGGTAACGAATGGAGACAGTGCGTATCTAGGCAGCGTAGTTGTAGATTCGAATAATCGAAACTTTAAAAATAGGGCAGTTTGAAAGATATTTTAATCAATAATTATTCCTCAATTCTGTATAACATTTCCAAAAAGCATGCTTGTTTAAATAAAAGCGTCTCCAAACAAAGTAGAGTTTAAATATAAATTTTAAAAGGCGTTTTAAAAAATGTGTTTCACAGGCACTCAGCGTCTTTAAATAAACGTCCATTTAAAAAATTGTACTTACTAAGTAGGTAGTTTTAAAGTGCGTTTGTAAAAACATTCTACAGAGACGTTTCTCTAAATTGTGAGGCTGATAGTTAATTCCTATTACAAATAGTATTTTTAAGTGAAGCACGGAGGGCTTTTGGTGGCCCCATTTCCGTGGCTGTACGGGGCTGGAGAAAGTGGAAGGTAAGACGAATGAGTGCCTTGGAGCACGGCGTTCTGTTCTCGTGTATTGCATTGCGGAGCAGAAAGTCCGTACTTTTGCTCATTACATTCACTTGCGTTTGCGAATCTGTTGCCCGCTTCATTCCTCTGCTCCGGGACGGTGACTGTTTTGGGGCAGCGAGTGATTCACCTGAAGTTTCTCCAATGCAATGGTACGAGACAATAAATCCCTGCCAGAATCACCCGGGCGTCTACTACCCGGCTATGCGGCATTACATGCGGACCAACAGTAAGCGCACTGTTTCAATGCAGTTGGACTTGTCGGGCACTCAAGTGCAGAGCAAAGTGTAGCTGGTCATTTAGCTGGCATAAATATTCTGCTGGGCTGAAGGCCTTCGTCATTGCCATTATTTTTCACTTTCACTCC
>JAQFZC010008379.1:0-10229 GCA_034695205.1 Dicyrtoma fusca | reverse complement strand
ACTCATTTTGATCGTTGATGGCACTCCAACCTTGAGCTCAGGCTCTACCTGTAAAATCGTCATTTTATTTTTATTTTCAGATGAACTTTTGGCTTAGATAGGAATTGTGTGTGATGATTAATTAATTACTTGTAGTTTCAAGCAAGGCTTAATGACTTGAAAGTCATCTTCAGCACACCAAGCCTGCGTCGTTTCGATCACGGCACAAATGGCAAAGATCTTCATGGCTCCATACTCGACCAACTTTTTCATGTATTCTTCCGGAGGCACCTTCATTTTGAGCTGTTCCTCTAAATATTACAACAAAATAATAAAGCAACTTTTTTTACCAGTTTTCTTGTACGTGCTGAGGCTCCATTTTTGAAACTTACTTCCACCTGACTGTACAACGTATTTTGCAGTCCCAGTTTTAATTTCTTTGGCGCGAATCCCAGTGTAGTAGATGCTTGCCACTGACAAGCTTACTTCAATCGTTCGCAGTTCATCGGAAGTATTCTAAAAAATAATTTATGCATTGTAAAAAAAATTAAAATAGTGCTAACCTATTCGAAATGGGGAAACCATTGAAAGAATGCTCTACAAAAATATTTGTTGCATAAATAAGCTTTTTCAAAAACGCCAAAACTAGAAACTAACTTTTTTAAAAGTAATCGAAACAAGAAAATATTACTTTTAAAAAGGTCAAAACTAGAAACTACCTTTTTCAAAAGTAGTCGAAACAAGAAATTAACACTTTTAAAAAGGTCAAAACTAGATACTAACTTTTTCAAAAGTAGTCGAAACAAGAAATTAACACTTTTAAAAAGGTGAAAACTAGAAACTGACTTTTTCAAAAGTAGTCGAAACAAGAAATTAACACTTTTAAAAAGGTCAAAACTAGAAACTGACTTTTTTAAAAGTATTCAAAACAAGAAATTAACTTTTTTAAAAAGGTCCAAACCAATAAATTACTATTATAAAATTACATGAAATTAGATTCTTTCCCTTTCGAAAAGGTTAAAAAAGGCTAATCAACAACTATGTCGGTTAAGAAGCAAAATGAGGCATTTCCTTGCATGAACATGTACTGGAAAGGGCTCATTTGGCCTCTTGACCGACGATTTGAGGGTACCTCAATAGACACAATGACGGAGAACGTGTCGCCGACGTTGACCTTGTCAAGGTCATTCAAGACAAAGTTCACATCCCCCGGCTTCTCTTTCCCCAGTCGACCATAGAAGGAAGCAATGTTCGGCTTCCCATTCACTGCATTGTACAGGGCCAGCCGTTCAGCCCGAGAGCCTATAATAATCACAATAATAAAATTATTAATTTATTTATATTTTTGATTTGTGAAATTGTATTTTTTAAAATGTTGGATTTAATTTTAGTTAAGTTACCTTCTTTACTTTTGTACTCTGACAAAATATCATCCCGATCCCCATCGCCGTAAGGATCGAACACATTCGGCTTTTTCGTCAAGATCATCCGTCCAACCCTAATTTTTAGATTTTATTTTGTTTGCTTTACTTACTCCTAGTAAATATTAGTGGCTATTTGCAATAAGAATGTGAATTTGTATTTTTACTTGAATTTGTCTGCCGTCATCCGTCGCCAGCCC
Source organism: Dicyrtoma fusca (assembly GCA_034695205.1). Taxonomy (NCBI): domain Eukaryota; kingdom Metazoa; phylum Arthropoda; class Collembola; order Symphypleona; family Dicyrtomidae; genus Dicyrtoma; species Dicyrtoma fusca. The sequence goes on along the minus strand of JAQFZC010008379.1, from coordinate 8,629 downwards.
CTTTTACTGTCTTGGTCCCGCTTCCAGTGAACAATGTCCGCGTTCACCTCCGCCAAGAGGAAGGGCACGTCATAGGCTAAACCAATCTGACCCCGGCGAATTGCCTCCAGGGAGGCGGGTCCACACTGGAACACACCTACAAAAAAAATTTTATATGTTAATTTCCTATAAGACCTTCCTGACAATGTTATTTTTTTGCTTTGATCATTCTGAAAAGCCTTTTCAGAAAAGGTTATTTAGATACTTATTTTCCATCATTTTGAGATATAGATGGTTTTCTGATTTGACATTTTCGAAAGGTTATTTGTTAGGTTTTCATATTTTAAAAATGTTACTTTACTGTTTTGACCTTTTTTAAAAATTGTTTACTAGTTTTGCGCCGTTTTGAAATAGGCAATATATCTGATTTTGACCATTTTAAAAATGTTGTATTTACTTGTTTTGGATATTTATAAAATGTTAATTTCTTATTTTGACCTTTTTCAAGTACTATTTACCACTTTTGCGTCGTTTTCAAATAGGTAATATCTGATTTTAACCATTTTGAAAAGGTTGAATTTACTTGTTTTGGATATTTATAAAATGTTAATTTCTTATTTTAGTTATTTTGAACTTTTGTAAAGGCTCAGTGCGTCGTTTCATGCCTTTCCCAAAGGCTAATTTTCTATTTTGCACTTTCTGAAAAATGTAAATAGTAGAATTTAGTCTATCCTTGCTCAAATCCTTGTCAATACAGTAGCGCTAAAATGATGACCCTCATTACCGTCACTAGTTTCCTGTGGGGTGGAATCAATGGCTTGCCATCCCCCGTAGCCTCTGCTCTCTTCGCTCTGCAGATCAGGCCGGGCCATCCAGACGTCGTTCCAAACGTGGAAATTCCAGACTGAATCGTTCGACTCTGCAGCATTGAAGGGGTCAAACTTCAATGGCTTGTTATTCTCATCGTAGTAGTAGTCGATCGTGAGGGTCTCATTGGCATCGTGGGCAGACTCCATGTTGGTCACCACACGACACGGGATCCCAAGTGCACGGCAAACTGCAAAAAAATCATTTAAATCAATTTCAGCTTCAGCTATGCAGTGCAGTGCTGTAAGCCTTGCAAAATTTCTAAAAAAAAATTCTCTCACACGTTGCAAGAACACCGCTGAAGACCCAGCACTGTCCATACTTGACCGGCACGGGTTTCCCAGTCTCACTCATGCTTTCGAAATATTTCTCAATGATGGCCAAGGAGCCCGTCCAGGAAGACGGCGCCTTTCCGTCCTCGTAGTTTCCGTCCCATCTCCCATGCAGAACTCCATCGTCATCATTTTGGTTCACCTAAGTCGATAAAAACTGATAAGTCCGTCTCCGAATTGATTGGGTTCCCGGTTTAGAGATTAAAATTTCAGTATTTTACCATTTTGGACAGTGCTCTGGACACTAGGATCGGATTTCCCCTGCAAGAGGCCCTCGTTATTGACTTCTCCAGCATAATCATGGCACATGGAAGGATCGAATCATCAAATTGTCCAAAATTCCACGGTCGCCCATAGGCTTGTCCATAAGAACCCCGCCAGATTTTACCCTTGTCATTCAGAATGTATTCTTCGAGCAACTCCTTCTCATGCATGTAGGTGGTATCCACTACAAAATAAAATGAAGTTAAACACAACCCTTTTTGCATTTTTGCTCGTGTTTATTGAAAAAAATTGGTCAGTATTACCCGGCGCCTAATTTAAAATTTTGAAAATTTAGGACTTACGCGGTTCCCACGGATTGAATAGTAAGTAAATATCTTCTGGGCACTGTAAAATGAGTGGGCGGGGCCCTCGACCGCGTCGTACACCCATCAAACCGGATGACACACTACACCGCCAAATCCCGACACAAGCATCTGGACCCGTTCTCACCTGATTTAACATAACAAAAATTCAAATTCAATCATTTATCGTTTTTAAGACTTCATATGCAATGGAGATGGCTAGCAGAAGGAACTGAATTGAATTACCTGGACGGTGATGCCGTTTTCGTCGTGCCCATACAGCTTCGCCGCCCATCTAATGTCGTCTTTAAAGGCGGTCTTGTTCACCTGGGTTAGTTGGTAGGGAATCAGTAAATTATTAATTAATTAGAAATTTTAGAAAGAAAATAGAAATTATCAATTAATTAGAAATTTTAGACAAAAATTAGAAATTATGCAATAATAAATGGGAAATATTTGCCACCTTGAGAATGTGCTGTGTCTGCTGGACCGTGGACGAGTGTAGTCCAAAGCTAAAGATGAGGGAAATGTTGTCCGTTGTTTCGTCAAAGGCCCGCCGCTCTGGCCCCTCCCCAAACGTCAGCAGAATAAAAAACGTTTGGCCTCGTCGAAAAATGGGCGTGCCTCTCTCAGCCAATTCAAATTTATCCGTGTGGTGCTTCTTGGCATTGTCAGAAATGTACCAGTGAACCTTCTCGATCTTCAGAGGCTTCTTCTTTCCTGCACCCGCTGCTTCCGATGGCAGGGGACCCCTGCCCCGGTTTCTGGAAAAGCCGTCGACGGCGTTCGAAGAAGCTCGTTCTGGAAAGTACGTCATTATTTAATTTAGTTTAACATATTCGAAAATGGGAAACTGTGGAAAGAAAGCTTTACAAAAGTATTTGTTGCAGAAATAAGCTTTTTCGAAAACGTCAAAACTAGAGACTAACTTTTTCAAAAGTAGTCGAAACAAGAAATTAACACTTTTAAAAAGGTCAAAACTAGAAACTAACTTTTTCAAAAGTATTCAAAACAAGAAATTAATACTTTTAAAGAGGTCAAAAGTAGAAACTAACTTTTTCAAAAGTTATTGAAACAAGAAATTAACACTTTCAAGATGGTCAAGACTAGAAATTAAATTCTTCAAAAGTATTCGAAACAAGAAATTAACACTTTTTAAAAGGTCCAAACCAATAAATTACCATTATAAAAAATTCGTGAAATTAGCTTGATTCCCGTTTCGAAAAGGTTAATTAATTTATGTAAAGCGTAATATGGTGCTTTATGCCTTATGCTTTTCATTACTGCACCTTTAAGAATCCGCTCTTCCCGCTCCCGATCTTCCCTGCGTCGCTCTTCGTGCTCTCTCCGAAGGCGGCTGTACAGAGAGGCGTAATCATTTTCTTTTTCTAGGCTTCGTGGTGTTCTTCTCATTGTTGTTGGAAATTTCAAGAGAAACTAGAAACCAAAATTATTTTTAGTTCATATACCTCTCCTGTACCATGTTACAGATTAAAACACTACCAGCTGTTTTTTTCAATATAAATGGCTTGTTTTTAAAATGAATCACCTTGGAATGACCAGTTTTGAAGAAAAATACTAACAAAAAGGTTTATTTTGCAAATTAATTAATTCTTTAAATCGTAATTGATGAATGAACTGCCGCTGACTGAGAACGAAAGTATTGATGGAGACCCAGAATATTATTTTAAGCTCTGTCGTTTGTTGTTCCTTGTGGTTAACATATAAAAAATTAATTTTGACGGAAATAGGTTTTCCTTTGCAGTGGGACAGTCGCCACAAAGCAGGGAAATTACTGACAGTTATTGCAAAAATCAAGTAAAATAAGCTAACCGCGTGTAAGCTTTGTTCATTAAATTGTACAAAATAAGTATAATTAGATGGATTGAGGATAGTTAAAATAATGTTTCCTTGTATGGCGCAATTTCAACGAAAATAAAAATAGGTTCGCTGACTGGCGCCAACTGAGGTAAAACAAACTGCAGAGCTTCCACCGCAGTGTCCGCAATAATTATAAGAATTATAATGTAAAGTCACCGAAGCTAAATTTAAACAGCTTACTACAAACAAACTACTTACTACATAGGTACAGGTTGATGTTTTCTACAGCCAAACGTCGATTGCCTGTATGTTCCTAAGGTTTCCATGCGACTTTGAATTTAAACATAAATCAGGTCTTGCTGGCGGCAACTGAGCTAAACGTCTGGAGCCTTTTCACCGCAATTTCAGAAGATTAGAAAAATTATTATAGTTTAGTTTTGAGGTCAGCGGAGCTTAATTTAAATGTGTTTTCAACGGAAAGCATGATGCATAATATGCATGTTTCAATACTAACCCAAATTGTAAAGTATACTCAAATACGGTGTATATTTTAAGTATAAATCAAGTAATAAAAGTAAACAAATCTTTTATAATGCTCTAAGCTTACCCGTGGCAGTTCAATTTCAAATTTATTTGTTCAACTAGCTGAATTATTGAGTTATCCATTTTATAAGAGCGTATGGATTTTGAATAATAATCATATTATGCTGTTTGATTTTGTATCATTTATAAATATTAACTCAAATACGTTTAAACTTGTAAAGGAGTGACTTTATTTTCCAATAGTATTCAAGCTTACTTGCTACTTTTGTTCAATAATGTATCGAAAGCATTCAACTTTTGTAAACAGATTAAATGGAAACTATGTACTGCTCACTAAAGTAAAACATCCAAGCTTTTTTTCTCTATTCATCAATTCGGTAGCAATATTTGATTTATTTTTCCGCTCAGCATAATATGCATAGCCACAAATATAATTATTTCAGTTATGTTTCAATGCAAAATAAATTACTGTGTTTATCAGTTCTACATAGCTTCCATATTGTGATGATTCAACCACTGTATTGCGCCAGTTCGTCAGAAATCAGAAACTTCCCTCGGATATTTTGCTTTATTTTAGCTCATAATACTGACTAAATAGGTATTTAACTTCTATTTCTATAAAACTACCCAACTTCAAAACTCATAATTTGAGCTCATAATTTCACATGGCCCTTGAATCGTATTCGTTCACCCGTTTAAAAGACCTAGGTAGTTTACAATAGTTGATTACTGTTGCCCTAATGTTGACTAAATATTAATCTCAAAATTACAGCAGACAATCAAAAACCAATTTTCAATCAACCATCTACAATGCTCCAGGGGGCAAAATATTTTATAAAGCAAAACATTTTTGTTTTACAAAAATATTTTGAAGCAAAAGTGACAACGATGGAAATGCGTCTTAAAATAAAAGAGTAAAGTTGAAAGTGCAATTCTTTTGACATTTGTCTTTACATTTCAGAGTGATGATTATTTTTAAATGATTAAGGCAAACGCAAAAATTACTAAAATAGGAATATAGTCATTTCTAAAAACACTTTTAGAAACGTTTACTATGTGATAGAGGATATTAGTTTAAAACACCGTTTTTCAAATTATTCTCTCCCCCAGGTCGTACTTTAGTTTAACCTGAACAGCATGAACAGTAATGAAATCGTTACGTTTCATATTCTAAAATTCTAGTAGTCATTTGCTTATAATTTTAAAACATAATTTAAGCAAAGAAATCACTAAAAGCTCAGCAACCATCACAAATAAATAAAACTACTTTATTTTATCTTCTTTACACTGAAATGGATTTCCATATAATACAGCTTTGTCCCAGTCACGGGTTTGCTTCCAAATGACTATATCCTATAACGTGGTTTTGCCCCATCATACATTAATACTTTGTAGAATTACATTTGCTCTTATTGGTTACATACAAGTATATAAAATAAGTTACTATTTGTTAACTCTACAACAGTTTTCTAAAGTAGCGCTTCAATTACTATATACTGTGCCAGTCTGTCCGAAACTGTGTCTGGATCTTCTGACTTTTTGAAAAAGCTCTTTGAGTTCCCAAATTATTAACACTATGACTTTAGTTGCAGGTTTTCCAGCTATTAAAAAGCTTTTCCAAGGGTCATGTCAAGCCTTGAAAGAATTATTCACTGTTTTGTTCTTGCTTAAGCTAGTAACACAAACGCAGTCCAACAAACAATGCAAAGTTCTTTATAATGGTTGCATTGCCAAGGGATTTAAATGGGGACAAATTTTCTCGGCACACCCCTTTGTCTGGAACGATAGTACAAATCGTCCACTTTCCTGCAAGTGCAGTCGACCAAAACAAATGTTGTGGATAGCCAACATGGTTTTGTGCACGGCGTACTATGCGTTTCTAATCTGTCAGTTTCTCAGATTTCAATTCACTGGGAAATACGAACATCATACAAATCTGTACATGAGTTTAATGCTGTGGTTGGTCGGGGTAATTCCTTGTAATCAGATGGCAATTTTTTGGAAAAGACACAAGTTCAGGATCTTTGTCACTGGTTACATGGACTTGCTGGATTTATTGGAAGGTAATACATGTTCTTAACAAAGCATTTTCTGATACACTCTACAAGTGCACATCTATAATGGGAGAGCATCAGATAGTATCTAGGTCTAATCCTCTATTAAAGGTAGAGTGTTCCAGTACTGAAGGCACTTGGACTTACATCTTAACGTACTAAGGTTGCACAATGCGTTATACTATCTTGGTTCACGTTTTAGCACATGGAAATAAGTAGTACCTTTAGTATTTTTTCGACGTACAATCTTTAAATTTACTAAACTTAAACTGGTATAATTCAAAGAGCTCGTTTTTAATTTCAGTACAGTACTTACGACGTGGAGAAAAATCGGTGGCGAACTCCAAACTGTATGAATACTTTGCTTACGGGATATTTTACGGCGCTTGGACGTGCGCAATAGGATTTATTGTATACTACCTATCCAACCCGAACTCTCCGGATTTACTTTGTTCAGTTTTTTTAAACCCCGGACAAGGCACAGCAGGTTTACACAACGCGAGTAGCCAGCGGAATCGAAGTACACTTGACGTTTGGGTAGTTATATTGTCACTAGCATTCCAGGCATACGTTGCTTATAATTGGCTAGCAACTTTCTTGTTTCTCCTCTTCTCAATTTTTCCGGCAGTAATTGTTGGGATTACAATGCTTAATGAGCTCAGGTATAGCGTAACCGACTATTCGGAACAAGCAGTTGTTTATTCTACATAACCCATTTTTTATACAATTTTTCCTTAGGAATTCTTGCAGTGGAAAACAATGATTCCCCCTTTTTTAAGGTGTATTAAGTAACATTAATAAAGTTACATTACAGTGATTACAGTACCAGTTGATTGTTGTTTCTAAGGATTTTAAATTGATAGCTTTGCGTTTTGGTTGTTTCCTCACTAGTACAACTCAGAATGAGATGACAATAAAAGATCTGGAACCACTAAAGACCAAGATAGAAATCTACCGCCTACTTATCATTATGTGTAATGAAGTTCTGGATGTGGTGTCCTTTCCGGCATCCTACAATAAAATCCTTAGTGGCTCGTTTTTTTTGAGTGCATTTGGTATGATGCGCTACTCTGGGATCCTATCAGTAGCTTGCGACTTTTTGGCCTTTTTGACGGGTTTCTATCTCATTGTTGTTTTTAGTTCAGCTGCCACAGGGTATAGCCTCACTAGTAGTTTGCTCCAACAGTGGAAGTTTGAAATAATTGCTGCTCCTAGGAGGAAGCAAAAACTCTTGCGTTTGCAGCTGGCGTCACTGCAACCCTTAAGATTGCACCTGTTTGGTAGCACCTACTTTGTGGACAATCAAACGGTTCTCACAATGCTCCAGGCGTTCACGGAATCTTTGGTTAGTATGCTAATGGTCAACCGATAAGCTACAAAGAAAACGTCTAACGCTGCCCGCATCTAACAGATATAAAGAACGTTTACATTGTTGTCCTACCATTTATTTGTCTGAATTGTACAATTGTTTGTTCGGGCATGCTTGATATATCATTGAAAGAGGCTCAGAATGGAAGTACAAGAATTCGCATGAGCAAAATAAATACCATAAAGTGCATTGCATGCATAGCAAATATTTACTGAAATACCGAAAAAGAGGTTTTAGTTTTATTCTATGAAAAAGCTTAATGCCGTTTGACCTGTGGATTTAACATGTCCAGCTGTAATATCCTACTCTTTATTAGAGCAAACTAGAATGCTTCGAATAACAAACATATAAGTGGATGTCATAATCATCGGACAACGTTGAAGCAATCAAGTATTTACTTTTGTCTAATGCGGAAATTTCCATCTGCTTTTTGTCCGTTTATTTCGTAAAAATGTTGTTAGGCTTCAAAACGTTGTTCGCAAGCGACCCAGATTGGCTGTTCATGTAGTGAACGCTTTTATATGCTACATAAGTAGCTATAATAAATAAAGGAAATGTTGGATTGTAATACAATGAATATTTATACCGATATAGGTTCATGCCAAGAAAAAATGACCACTCTTTGCCCCTTCAAATAAAGCTAGTGTAACAAAAAGCCTCTTGGACTCCATTTATGGAACTGTGTGAGCAATGTGTAATAACTTCCAAGTAGATATGTTATATTTAGTTGAATTCAACACAGTTGGCAATTAAAATTGTTCACTTGCGAGTTGGAACCTAAACGAATATTAAAGCAAGTTCGTTGCTGGCGGCAACGGAGCGAAATGAAACTGAAACCTATTTACGCAATGTTCGTAATAATGATAAGAATAATTTTGTATTGTTCAGTTTTGTGCCCTAGGGAACTGTTAAAAATTGTTTTCAACTAAAAGCAGGATGTATATGCATATACGTCAATAATAAACTAAATTGTGAAGCGTAATTAAATACCTTAGGGTGAAGGCTTGCAATTGTGGTTTCATTGCAATTGTGGTCGATTAGAATAAAATGTTGAAAACAAATAAAAAAGTAAAAAGCGTTCCCGCCATCTTGTTCGCA
>JAQFZC010008378.1:0-10232 GCA_034695205.1 Dicyrtoma fusca | reverse complement strand
TGATTGAGAAATTTTCTTCTGGGGGCTTTGTAATGTGGGCACTCACACATGATATGGTACACGTCTTCTACCTCCTTTCCACATAATTCACAGTTGTTCTCTTCTCTTCTCCACATTATACTGTTGAAGGTCGTGGCTTTGCCTTTGACTACTACCCTGGGAAGTCCGCTTCTTAGGCTTTGGATCAACTTTATTTTATTCCATTTCCATCCTTTCTCGTAAAACTCTGAACATGTCGCATGAGTCTTATACTGTCCAAACTGTGTGTGCGTCTTGCTATTCTGCATCATTCTAACGTCACTGTTTATACAGTATTATCTGTACTCTTCGATCATTTTCTTCCAATTGGTGTCTATATATTTCTCACTAAGCTGCTCAAAGTGTTGTAACATGTCCGCCTCAGTAAACATTTCTTTGAATTGTAGGAACCAGTTATGCTTCTCGTCCGTTTCTGTTTGTCTCTTCATCTCCATATAGCAGTTTTGTAGAATAGTTTTTTCTTCCTTGCTTAAGATTGTTCTAACAAATCTAACTACTGCTTTAAATAACAGCAACTTTATGTTTGTTGCTCCAGTCTCAAGCCTCAGCATCCATCCCGGCGTCAAAGAGGTGCAGTTAGTCAATCTTCTTAAAAAGTTGGTCTGAAAATTCTCGAACTCGTTTCTGTATCTTAGGCCCCATATTGGTGCGGCATATAGCAGAATTGATTGCACCAGTGACTGGAAGAGCTTTATGTGGACACCTATGTCATTGATGCGAGCTTTGTAGAAGAGTTCAAAAAGCTTAACTTGTGCTTTCCTTGCCTTGCCAAAGAAATGCTCCTTCGCTTCGTTGAATATTCCACTGCTTTTAAAGGGTACTCTCAGGTATGTGTACGTGCTTACCACTTCTATTGGCTTGTTCTTCCATCTAAATCTGATATCTTTCCTAATTCTGCCTGCTCTTCTGAAAATGATTGCTTTGGTTTTCTCTAAGTTTACAGTGAGTAGATTTTCATCGAAGAAGGAGCTCAGGACGTCTATTTGCTTCTGTAGGTCTAGGGGGTTTGTTGCCATCAGAACTATATCGTCCGCGTACATTAAGATTGTGATTTCTGCTAGGAACAATTTGATTCCACATATCTTGCTTTCTTTTAGTATTTCCGTTATTTTGTCTATATATATTGTGAAGAGGGTGGGTGACAGCGTTTCTCCCTGTAGTACTCCCGTTAGAATGCTTATTAACTGCGTATAACCTTCTTTGCATCGTATCTTTGTTTTCGCGCTTTGATACAATTCTTTTATCTTCTTTATGAAGTGTTCACTTAATCCTGCTTGCTTCAGTCTGGTCCATAAGTTTTCTCTTCTTATTGAGTCAAAGGCTTGACTGAGGTCAACGAAGAGTGAATAGAGCTTTCCCGTTGACTTCCATGTTCTGGTGTTCAGCTGCTTCTGTATTGCCGCGTGCAGACTAAAGATATGGTCTGGGCATCCGCTTCCCTTCTTATATGCTGCTTGGTTCTCCGATATGATTCCATTTCTTCTACAAAATCCATTCAATCTCTCTGAGAGTATGCACGTGAAGAGCTTTGTTATTGTGTTTATCAGAGATATTGGCCTATAGTTCTTTGGATTCGCATCATCTCCTTTCTTAAAAATTGGCGCAGTTATAATTTCTGACCAGTAGCTAGGGATGTTCTTATTGAAAGCATCATTCATGATACTTAGCAGGTAGTTCTGTGCTGTTTCGCCTAGGTTTTTCCACGCCTCATTTGGTATACCATCCGTTCCTACTGCTTTCTTATTAGCCAATTTCTTGATTGCTGCTTGCATTTCATACATATTTATTTCTCTATCCAGAGGTTCCGTGTGGAGGTCTTTTTCCTGTATATCTTCTATTATTCTAGGACATTCATCTTCCTTAGGGCCGAAGATCTCGCTAAAGTGTCTTTCCCATTCTTTAGTCTCAATGTCATTGGATTTGTATGAGAACTTCTTATCTCTTAGGGTATTGATAGCTTCCCAAAATTCAGTCGAGTCTTTGCTTCTCATCACCTTTTCTTGCACATTGTTGTAGAATGTTATTTGTTTTTCTCTTCTCATCTTCTCGTATTCTTTGTTAGCTTCCCTGTATTTGGTGTAGTTAGAGTTTAGGTGTTCTTCTGTTGATTTTCTTAAATGATGCAGATGGTGCATTGCATTTCTTTTGGCTTTGCTACATTCAGCATCAAACCACTTCGGGCCAAAGTTAATTCTTGTTTGTGTATTGCTAATCATCCCTGCTATATCCGCTGCAATTTGTTTTTGTAGTAAGCAAATATTTATTCAAAAATGTTTGATTTTATAACCATCTCCAGCCGTCATTTTGATTTGCGTCATTGTCACCAACGTGTGCATACATATATACATGTGTATTTAAACTCCTAATAATTTATTGTGATTTATTGCGCAATCATCCATAATAGGCTTGCAAAAACCAATTTTGTTGCAGTACGCATCTACTTGTAATTAAGTAATTACAGTAGTTAAAAGTCGGTGGGTATGAAATTGTAAAGTATTTAATTATACTAATTGTATAACATAAGTACAGTGCATTCCACAAGGCTAAAGGTTCAAGGCAAAATGATCGTGACATGTTCTTTATTCGCTATTAGGCTATTACCTATCTATCGATGAAGCGCAGAAAGGCACAGTTTAATCTTTAAAGTACAATACTCTATTAAATAGCATTGAATGGACTTTATTCGTTTTGCCGAAAAACAAATCTTCGGCAATTTTTTTAAAATGGCTCCGGTGACCCTGGACCTCCAAATTTTCACCTCAACTAATATACTCTAGTGCTATAGATTACTCTCTCATAAGGCTACAAATTCAATGTTTTTAAAAAAATGAACTTTTTTGAATATAGGGTAAAGGCTTCTAACTGTGGTCGTCTGGTAACTGTGGTGCCCCCCTGTTTTCTCCAGTGACAACAGTTAATCAAAATCGAACGCACCCGGTTTTGAATCTTCGGGTATTAGTCTTCCTATTGAAGGTATGTTAGATTTTAAGTAACCTTTGACACTGGAGAAAACAGGGGGGTACCACAGTTACAAGACGACCACAATTAGAAGCCTTTACCCTAATTGGGCTTTTCAAATTGTTTTTTCAGTGTGTACTTTCCAAATGGCCAAGCATTCCTGTTTCTAAGTTTGATGTAAGGATGTACTGTAAAATGTAAGTATGAAGTAACTGCATGATTTGGTCAGTTTAGTAGATACTGTGTTGCATCGATAGGCTCAGATGTCAGTAAATAAACTAATTTGACAGTACGTAAGCTTACCATAATTTCAATGAGGTGTTTGTTTATTTAGGCAGATCTTCATTTTTGAGCTGTCAGTTTCCCCAGCAAAGTAAGCAAGAATTAACCTAACATTGACAGCCGTTGACAATGGATGGAAACACACTAATAAAAGTAGAAGAAACCAATTTCGAGGACAATTGGGGTGGAGATGCGTCAGCTTCTTCCTATGCATCGGGATCACCTCAACCTCAGACATCGTTTAATCAACCCGAGGAGGCCGAGGACGATCCACTCAAAATCGAAACAACCACTGACAAGATATCAAAGATCAAAAACGAAAAATCTCGTGAGGGAGAACCGCTTTTAAATCATGAAAAAACTACTTCTCAACAGCAATCGCCTACAGTTCAGGAATTAAGCGAATATCGATGTGAGCTCTGCATAGCCGAGGGCAAGAAATTACAATTGTATGCAAATAAAAGATCGATACGTCGCCACATGACCAAATTTCATTGTTCAACTCCTCGATTCAAATGCGAACTTTGCTTTAAATCGTTTAACAACCCATCAGATTTAAAAAAACACTCTCAAGTACATTTAAATCAAACTTTATCCTTCAAGTGTGAGCTATGCTTTGAAACCTTCACGACGAAAGCCAATTTAAATCTGCATTTAGTACAAAATCACAATCACAGCAGCGAGAAACTAAATGTGTACCGATGTGAACTGTGCATATCTGAAGGCAAGAAATTAAAATATTTTGCAACTAAAGAACGTCTTGTTGTCCATATGAGAAATTCTCATCGTTCAGCTCCTCGATTCAAATGCGAAGTTTGCTTTAAGCAGTTTAACCTCGCATTCAATTTCAAAAGACACTCTCTTGCACACTTAAATCAAACTGTATCGTTTAATTGTGAAGTATGCTCACTAGCTTTAAGGACCAAATTCGGTTTAAATATGCATTTAGTTAGAGTTCACAAGTATAACAACAAGAAACTAAATGTCAAAGTATTTCAATGTGATTTATGCTCGCATACTTCCTTCAGTAAATCCGCTTTAGAACAACACGTTGTAAAGACTCACGTGGTGGACAAGCCCCATGAGTGTCACGTTTGCTCCAAAACTTTTATTGACCAGAAAGCCTTATCGAACCATCTGAAGAGTCATGATAGGCAATCCTGTCACGCCTGCGACGTGTGCTCTAAAGCTTTCACACAAAAAAGGTCTTTACTTCGTCATCTTGGGGTTGAGCACTATCACTTCTTCCACTGTGACAAATGCAAGAAATCTTTCTCGAACAAATCAGAATTTGATGCTCATTCAGACGTCCAGCTACAAATTCAAAATACGTGTCAAATCTGCACTAAAGCTTTCCCCAGCCATTGCAGTCTCAGTGTCCACACCGACTGTCATAATTCTACAGAACACAGCACCAAGAGCCCACTGCGATAGAAGAAGACACACAATTTGAAAATGCTCGTCAAAAATTTAAATGCGAGCTTTGTTTAAAAACATTTAACACGGAAGCTTTCATTGTTGCTCACAGAAATCTAGTTCATCCCAGATCTCAGTGGCCCTGCTCAAAGTGTCCAAAAACATTTAATATGCATGGAAAAATGAGGCAGCACGAGCTAACTCATGAAGAAGCAAAACCTCACGCCTGCAAGTTCTGTGACAAATCTTATAGTAAGGCATACGAACTAAACGTTCACAAGAATAACGCATTCCACCACGAAACATTTTAAATGTCAACTGTGTCCCGAATCTTTCGGCACTTCTCCCACCTTAAAATTGCACAAGGCGAAATTTCACGGGGGTGACAGGCCTTTCAAATGTCTTGTCTGCGGTACTTCTTGGGTGACTGAAGGCTATTTGAAAAGGCATTTAATTTCCCATAGGACCGAAAAATTGTTTCCGTGTGAGAGTTGCTCAAAGTCTTTTAAAGATCTCAAACATTTAAAGACGCATGTCAGACTGATTCATGTTATGCCTGTTTGCAAGAAACAACGCAAAGTTAGAAGACCTACACAGTTTGGACGAGAGTCATTAGTATTCGTTTGCACCCTGTGTTCGTTTAAAACCCAAGAAAATAAAGAAGTGGCTGCTCATTACAACTCTCATGGACTTCCAAAGATCACTCTGTTCCGGGAGCCCTTTACTTCAGTAGCAGTAAAGCTCAATTCCCATCAGAGTACACACTCAGGCGGAAATCAAAAGGTTCGAAGCATCGAAAAGCGTTACAAATGCTCAACCTGCTCAAAACTTTTTAATTCACCGAAACGCTTGCGGGACCATTCGTACTCTCACTCACAGCAGAATCGTAAAGCGTGCTTTGATATGCCACGCTTCGTTTAGTAGAAACTTTAGTTTGAATATACATTTAATAAATGTACATGGACAGGGGAAAAAGATATCCAAGAATCCAAGCGAAGGTAACTAACAAGTACTATCAACTACGAAGATTTAATAATGAGCAAGATTAACATAATGGATAAAAACCAAGCCATCCTGTCAACAAAGGAGGGTAGTTCAAGGACTCAGTTTAGGTTACAGATAGAGTAATAAAATTGTGACGAGTAGTATTGTGAAAATGTAGTATAGTATTCTGAAAACTTCACAATCACAATACTACTGCCTTTCACAATCACAATCACTACAATGTAAATTGTGAATCCACTATACCAATACAATTCCAGTTCGTTTTTTCTTCTCGTTTTCTTACTTTGCTAATATAGTGTAAATGCAAAAATAATGGAAGTCCAACGTGAACTCACTGGACGAGGGTCAATTGTGATAAGAATAGTTTTAGCAATCACTACTGAAATGATGAAATTCAAAACACAATTCACTATCACAATTCACAATTTTACAGCTCTAGTTACAGATAATTGTGAACAACGTTGGACTTAGTAAACCATATTTGGTTTGAGAGAAAGACACTTTTTGTTCATACAAACAAATCCGACGCTCCACTGAAAATAGCCCTACGAACTCAGTATACGTTAACACGGATTTTCTGGTTATCCATTATTGTAAGCAGTACAAAAATTATGGAATTGATAAAAGTATGGGAAGAACATGAATAAATTAATATGAATATTGTAAAGTAATAGCATTTTTGAATTATTACTAATGAGCTGTAACGCTGTCACCTACGTTTCCTTAGAAAAGTTCGTGAATATGCACTATTTTGCATTTAGGTTTATTTGGATGTAACCCCCTTTGCGTCTTAACCGACGATATCATAAATTAAGATTGAAATATGAGGAAATTTAATTTGGAATATACTTTTATTAATTTTTATTTGCATTTTTTTTATTTCGTGTAATTTACCGTCATATTGTAAATTCCTAGGTAAGAGACACCCTTGGACCGTATGGAAGTTGTGACTTCACTAGACTAGAACGAGGCCCAGCCCAGAGAAAATAAGACTTACTAGACTAGACCAGCCACGATTTTTCTTATTCTAAGAGTTGGGTTGACTAGCTGACTAGACTTGTGCTGGGCAACTTTGTTTCACACTTCACTTCACTACACGGGTATCGATTAAGCGCGAGCTATGAGCAGTCAGTCAGTTATTTCCTTTTACTAAACTAATTTACTACTACTAGTAACCAGTTTCATTAAGGGTAATATTATTTATCGAAAAACTAGCTAGATTGAAATTGCTAAATTAAAAAAGATAATGTAGCAGACACTGTTGACTATGGTAGTGCGTGTGGCGTGTAGGATAATACATTGGGTTAACTGATTAGCTACTGTGTTGAGTGTTGGAACATTTTATCGTTGTCTCAAACCATTCATATTTCCTTTTACCTTCCTTTTCTTCAATTAGATTTAACCCTGACTGCTCTTATGTCTTACAACTTGTGCTGGGTTCCGAACTTGTTTGTTTAAACATTAACCATCAAAAATTTCCTGACTAACTGACAGTTTCCTTCTCTGTGATTTCACATATAAGTTTGAATAGATTGATACGAATAAAAAACCTAACTAACGATTTACCCCTCTGAAGACTGGCCGGATTTGACCTTGCAACGTAAGGAACAATTATTCTAGTGTTGACAGCCGAACGTTGACAATGGATGGACCACCACCAATAAAAGTAGAAGAAACTAATTTCGAAGACAGTTGGAGTGGAGATGCAGCGGCTTCTTCCTCTGCATCGGATTGGAATCCACTTAAAATCGAGACAACCACTGACAAGATACCTAAGATCAAAAGCGAAAAATCTCATGAGGAAGAACCGCTTCTAAATCATGAAAAAACTACTTCTCAACAGCAATCGCCTACAGTCACAGTTCAGGAATTAAGCGAATATCGATGCGAAGTGTGCATAGCTGACGGCAAGAAATTACAATTATATGCAAATAAAGGATCCCTTAGCCGCCACATGAGATATGCTCACAGTTCAACTCCTCGATTCAATTGCCAAGTTTGTTCTAAGCACTTTAACACTCCATCAAGTTTTAAAAGACACTCTTGTCTACATTTAAACCAATCATCAAGAGTTCAGGACGCAATCAAATATCGATGTGAACTGTGCATAGCTGACGGCAAGAAATTAAAACTGTATGCAAATAAAAAAGCTCTCCGCGCCCACATGAGAGTTGTTCACCGTTCAACTCCTCGATTCAAATGCGAACTTTGCTTTAAACCGTTTAACACCTTAGCACATTTTAAAACACACTCTCAAGTACATTTAAATCAAACTTTATCCTTCAAGTGTGAGCTATGCTTTGAAAAGTTCACGACAAAAGCCAATTTAAATCTGCATTTAGTACAAAATCATAATCACAGCAGCGAGGGACTAAATCTATTTCAATGTAAACTGTGCATATCTGAAGGCCAGAAATTAAAATATTTTGCAACTAAAGAACGCCTTCTTGCCCATATGAGAAAGGCTCATCGTTCAGCTCCTCGATTCAAATGCGAAGTTTGCTTTAAGCAGTTTAACTGCGGATATAATTTCAAAAAACACTCTCTTGCACACTTAAATCAAACTGTATCGTTTAACTGTGAAGTATGTTCACTTGCTTGGACATCCAAAGCAAGTTTACATGTGCATTTAGTTAGAGTTCACAATTATAACAGCAAGAAACTAAACGTCAAAGTATTCCCCTGTGATTTATGCTCGCATACTTTCTTCCGTAAATCCGCTTTAGAGCGGCACGTTGTAAAGACTCACGTGGTGGACAAGCCTCTGGAGTGTCACGTTTGCTCCAAAACTTTTATTGACCAAAATGAATTGTCGAAACATTTGAAAGGACATGATAAACAACCCTGTCATAATTGCGATGTTTGCTCCAAAGCTTTCACACAAAAAAGGTCTTTACTTCGTCATCTTGGAGTTGAGCACCATCACTTCTTTTACTGTGACAAATGTAAAAAATCTTTCTCGAACAAATCCGAATTCGACGCTCATTTGAAGCTGCTGTCACAAAATGAGTTTTCCTGTCAAGTCTGCAGCCAATTCTTCCGGAGCCAATGCAGTCTCAGTCTTCACATTGAGTGTCATAATTTAACGGAATTACAGAACCAAGGTTTAGATTCAAAGGGCAAGCAAATAAAAAATAATTCCGGCGAATTTAAGTGCGAAATTTGTTTAAAATCATTTGACCGCGAAGCCTACATTGTCGCACACAGAACGCTTGTACATCCCAATTCTCAGTGGCCCTGCTCAAAGTGCTCAAAAACATTTAAAACGCGCAGTCACATGAAGCTACACGAGCTAACTCATCAAGAAGTGAAACCACACGCATGCAAATTCTGTGATAGATCTTACCGTAGAGCACGCGAACTAAAAATTCATGAGAATAACGCACATTCGAGCACGAAACATTTTAAATGCCAACAGTGTCCCGAATCTTTCGCAAATCCGGTCAGCTTGAAAGTGCACATGGGAAATTTCCACGGGGTTGAAAAGCCTTTCAAGTGCCATCTCTGCAGTACTTCTTGGGTAGCTGAATGTTATTTGAAAAGCCATTTGATTTCCCATCGGACTGAAAAGTTGTTTCCATGTGAGAGTTGCACAAAGTCTTTTAAAGATCTCAAATCATTAAAGCAACATGTTCGAATAGTTCACTTTAGGCATGCTGCCAGTAAACGACGGAAAGTTTCGAGATATTCAGAGTCGCTAGTATTTGTGTGTAGTCTGTGTTCGTTTGAAACCCAAGAAGATAAAGAAGTGGCAGCACATTACAACTCTCATGGACTTCCAAAGATCACTCTGTTCAGAGATCCTCTTACTTCAGCAACTCTAACGCACAATTCACCTCAAACTGCACACTTAAATGGAAATGTAAAATTGGTTCGATGCATCGAGGATCGTTTCAAATGCTCAACCAGTTCAAAACCTTTTAATTCACCAAATTGCTTACGGATGCACTCCTATTCTCACTCAAAGCCGAAACTAAAAAAGAGTGTTAGATATGCCACGCTTCGTTCGGTAGAAGCTTCAATTTGAATAAATATTTATTAAGTGCACACATTCAAGGGAAAAAGATATTCAAGCGTAGGTCAACTAGGAAGAATTCTAATTACTTATCAGTCATTGCAAAAAGTATAAAATAGATTATAGCATGATACCTACAAAAACAAATGTAAATAATTTAATACTTATATGTAATTATTGCAGGTAATAAAATTTTTAGATTTCCTGTAAAATACGTTCTGTAACCTACCAACCGTTGCTCTACTACGTAAATACTGAATTAAGGCGGAAATATGAGACTCATCTTTCATTTAACATCATTAATTCATCGTAATAGTTAAATTCAAATTTCGTTTTTTTTGGTGCTCCATCCGGGTTTTAACCACCCACTCCACTCCTGACTTGTATGTACGATTTTACTGCGTCATCCTGTAACGAATTGATACGTTAACTGTAGGAAGGTGATCAATCAGCCTCTACAAATAATTATACGATTATGGACCTGTATTTAATGCTAGGTGAATCTTCGCCTCGTAAG
>JAQFZC010008377.1:0-10232 GCA_034695205.1 Dicyrtoma fusca | reverse complement strand
CAGAATCAGATGCACCGACTCCAATCCACTAAAGGTGGCATTGGCGAGGAAAAGTTGACGAGTGAGCTCATCACTCGGGTCGGTGTCAACTGACCCCGCTGCCGTGGCATACTTCTAGCATAACCCTTTCCGGATAGACTTTTTGAATAAATTGTATAATCCTTTATCGCTAATTCATTTGAATCCTGGAATGTACAACTTGTATTCGAAAAAGAAGTTTCTGTCACAATACAACTGACTGGTTTACGTTTAAAAGTAGTCCGCCGCTTTCCCTACAAACGGCTTCTCAACAGGAAATGCTGAGCTGTATTAAATTTCGCTGAAACGAAAAACTGCAATGAATTTATTTCTGAAAACCTCATTTTCATAGTTTGGATGGTGCACGAGCTTACGCCGCTCTATCTTGACGGATAGTAATTGTGTTTCTCTTTCAAATATATAGTCGTAGCAAGCAGCTGTGTTTGCAAGGACATCATTTGGAGCTGGAACCGCGAAACTAAGCTTTGCATCAGAGAGGCGCATTATGGTTCAATTAGTTTAAAGGGGACTTGACGAAATTTTATCTGAGCTGAAAGCTGCTTTGTAGTATTTCACGTGGGAATATCGAGCAATTACCCAACAAGGGAAAATAATCGTCCATAATTTTACGGTCTCTGCAAATAGAGGTTCAGTTATTGGCTCACTCTTACCATCATATCTGACAATAATGTAGTGCTTTCAAAAGTTGCACTGTTATTCGGCTGTTCTACAAATATTTGGAAAATCTCAAACGTAGAAAGAATTACTGATTTAAATGTCAGAGATAATTTTGTTAATGTTTCAAACTCAATACAACAGCGTACCCTGTACAACGAGTTTAATGCCACGATGTTGACTAAAAAAAACCATACTTTACAAGAATACTGTGTGAAATAAATGTGGAAGGAATATTTGTTAATTTCAAAGAAGTTTCGTCAGATGTAAGCGTGAAGGAAAATTCTATGTTGGCCAAAATACTTGTTCAAAGACTTTTTTAATGTTCTTTAAAATTGCCTGGTGGACATTTCATCCTTTCACAATTTTACTTACTTTGGTGTACAATTTATTATATCCTGGTGGCCGCAATATGTTATATCATATAGATACAAGGCTAATTCTAAACTCATTTGTTATGTTAACATTACTAAGAAAGTCATAGTGCGCATATTTTGTTTTAATTTATTTTTTACTTTGTACTAGTTAAGTATTCTTGAATTTCTATTACTGACGAGGCCCAAATATTAGAGCGAATTAACGAACTGGAAGCCCAAAACATGAAGGCGACCATGAAATTCGTCAAAGACGTATTTGTAGACAAAAACGTGGAGTCATTGAAGAAGTACATGAGCCCCAATAAGGGTTATTAGATTGCTTACGTTCTATTGTACCAATTAACGGTAAATTAGTCAAACTTGACTCAATGCTAATGCTTCTCATATGTCTCAAAAGTACAACTCGTATTCATCCAAAAAAAACCATCCGTCATAATACATGTTCATTTTTACACGTTTATTTCTACTGCACACTCACCGTAGCTCAAACGATCAAGACAAAGGAATTTCAACATGTGTTTGCTGACTGCTTTCTCAACTTAAATGGTTTTTTAGCGTTGATTTTATTTAAGAACTGTTTTTTTGGATAAAACAAAGGGTTCCGAGCTTGCTATTTCCTGCAGAGTTAATAATTACATCATTTATTATTCGTCCTATAGTTCCATTAAAGCACACATACCTAAGCTTACAATGGTCATATTACGGTTGAAGTATGACTAATAATGGGAGAAACTTCTAGCAGTTCCGAAGTATTATAGCCCATTGTTAACTGTACTTCTAGGATATGATGAAATTATTTTCTATTTCAGTACTTCTTATAATCAGTTGTTCTCTCACTTGCGTCAAACTCATAGCTTTGGTGTAACTGTTCTTCCGTCGGTATTCCCTGTAATCTGTTTGACGAACTCATCAAATTAAATTGGGCATTTATTGCTACAAAAGTTAATTCTCTCTTGGCAATTGTGATCGGCGTGGCTCTTATTGGAGGTAAAACATGAAAGATATAGAAATAACGCTAATTTTTAGCTCATTTGTAATACGTATATACATATTTATGTTGTATTTTTTATTATGGGTTAGTTTTATTTCCCTCTACTCAAGAAAAGGTGCAGTGAACGGGATTTCTAGAAATGGAAGCCAGAAACAAGAAGTTGGCAATGGATATGATCCAAGAATTTTATGGAGATAAAAACGTGGATTCAGCGGATAAGTACATGAGTCCTAACCTAATTAATCATAACCCTCTTGTTGTTGACGGGAGAGAAGCCTTCAAAGCTGCTTTGCGGGAACCGTTTAAAGATGCAAAAAAAGAAACTATTGATGTCAAACGAATTAGTGCAGAGGGGGATTTGGTCTGGGTTCACTACAAAATAAATTTTAAGGGGGTGGATGTTGCTATCGTGGAAATTTTTCGGTTTGAAAATGGAAAAGTTGTCGAGAAGTGGGAAGTCATTCAGCCTATTCCGGCCAAGTCTGCTAATGACAACCCTATGGTTTAGTCATTTGCTTCCATCTTCAATCCATTACAATTCACAATATCTATGTTGGTATCTAGCTGAAAACAGTTGTAAAGATCTCCCGATCAGTAGAAAGCTAAAGAACTCATTAAGGTTTCAGTTAGTTTTTGCATCCTGTTATAAAATCTGAAATAGCTACATTAGAACGGCGTTCTGTTTTACAACGAAATCCGACCCTGCCATCAAAAATTAATAGGATCGTTAATAATGAACGAAACTAAAACACCTTAAACTATCTAAAACGAAATTGTGACTACTGAGTCTGGTTTACGAATACATGAAACATGGCATCCTATTTTTCGGATTGTAGACCTATTAATATAACTACCTTTACATTAGTAGAACTGAAATTCTTAATTTTGAATAAATAGTAACAGCAAATTAATACAAACAAAAAATTATTGTAATTTTGTGAATTCATTATTGTTCATTTCTCTCATTCTTTCTTTGAGTATAAGTTGTAAATAGATTTTTAGTCATATTACCTTGATTATATGATTACCCTGAAGTTGAGAACAGAACGTTCTCGAAAGCTTAGCAACTTAATAAATCTGTATTGTTCAAATTAATGGGAATTTTAAGTGAATTTATTTTTATTGCATCCCGTAATAAAACGAATATGAATGCATACCTAATAGGTTTAACTCCTAGTTTAATCACTATTGCATGTCATATTACTTATGTAAGCTATCACGTTCGCATACGACTTCAATAAATACCACTTTTTGGATCAAGTGGCTAACTGGTTTTAAGCATCTCATTCAAAGCATGCACGCACATCATGTGCCTGCCGCCTTTCAATGGCCCCGCACATTTGCCTCGTCATCCAATCCCGCTCTTGTGGACGGCGTGTCCTCATGCCATGCCTGGTGTAAGTCACATGACACACACACACTCACGTTTCCTTTGAGCATTAATGCTCGTGTCCTTGTCGTCATTTTATCACTAGCGACCTGGCCACCATCCCGAACTGACTAATAAATACTCTCTCTACATTTACTCTTACTTGCCAAGCCGATCATCGATCATCTTATTTCCAGCATAGTTAGCTGAAGTGTTTAGGATATATCCCGAACACTGGGTTCAATACTAACAACCAGTTTGAAACATGTTCTGTTACAGTAATATAATAAAAATACAACGACAGCTGGGACACCGATACAATCAATCCTAATGTAGGCTGTCAACAAAATAAGTAGTACCGGGCACAAATATGTAAAGATGAACGGCATAAAGTATCGCTTGCATACCGTTTTATTACGGCAATTTACGGTAAACTTGTCAAACCGGACTTAGAATAGAGCAACAAGTGTCATTCTTGTTTTATGAACGAACTGACAATCAGTAGTGGACTGGAAGGGATAGGCACCACAATGAAAAAAGAAAATACTCAGCAGCGCAATCTAATAAAATATATCATATTTTTGCAAAATACCAGAACGCTCATCCATTACCTCTCAAGTTGATCTATGTATTTACAGTACTTTCTCGCATTTAAACAACCTCAAAATTATTGAAACAGCAGCGCTGCGCTGTTGCCGCCAATGATAGGTATTGCTTATAATAAACCACGTTATGAATGGAGGTAAAAAAATTAGACACGCTCTTTAAGGACCATTCGGCTTTCGAACAATCCACGACATAGATGGGCGTTGGACTTGCCCTCTCTCTCCACTTCCCTCAAATTCTTTTTAAATTATTGGCCTCGCCCTCAACTCTCCCCATTATGTTATTTATTTTCGCCCTCGCCCTCCCCTCTCCTCAGAACGAATAAAATTGGTGTATTCACCCACCCCTCGATGAGTAGATGTAGAGGGGACTTGAAGAGCCTTTTTTAGCTGATGGGATCCTTCTACTGATTGAGGGCGCCCACCTATGATCCACGATGGTAACGTGACAATTCTTCTCGTTAAACCAAACAAATCTGTGAGCAAGAAGCAGCAAATAGTTTTAACACCCATAGGTACGTAGTTCAATTAAATCAAGTAAACAACATCCTATGCTATGCAGTACAAGTAAATGCAAAATATTAAGTTAATGTTTGATGAAGTAAATCATGTTAGTTGTGCTTCTAGCAAATCTTTGTTTTCAATTTCTGCAGAATTCAATTTATGAACATCATTTCCGGGTGCACTTTTGATTTTCGCCCATTTTTTCCATACCGCGTGATCCCCCTTGCTAAAAAGTGCTTTGACTCGATTGATTGCAAACTGGTGATCGGTTTTCTATTGATTAAAAGCCCTCGAAGGAGTATGTTGGAGAAAGGAATCATCCAAATCCCAATTTGTTCCAAATTGTACGTCCAAACGGCTGTTTTCTGCAACTTTCTTAACCCGGCGCAAGAATTCGAGTAGATCCACCAATGGCACAATCATCGCAGTTTGCGGCTCTGTCAAACACAGTCGAACGATATCGTTAAAAGATTTCTTACAAAAGAGCATTGTTCTTTACAATAACTCGCTTCTACGAATGACGTCAACAGGGAACCCCTTCTGGATAGACTTTTTGAATACATTGTATAATACTTTATCGCTAATTCATTTGAATCCTGGAATGTACAACTTGTATTCAGTCCGCTTCTTTCCCTAGAAACGTCTGCTCAACAGGAAATGCTGAGCCTTATTATATTTCAATAAAACGGAAAACTGGAATGAATATATTTTTGAAAACCTCATTTTTATAGTTTAGATGGTGCACGAAGTCACCCCGCTCTATCGTGACGGATAGTGATTGTTTTTCTCTTTCAAATATATAATCGTAGCAAGCAGCTGTGTTTGCAAGGACATCACTTGGAGCTGGAACCGCGAAACTAAGCTTTGCATCAGAGAGGCACATTATGGTCCAATTAGTTTGAAGGGGACTTGACGAAATTTTGTCTGCGCTTAAAGCTGCTTCGTAGTAATTCACGTGGAAGTATCAAGCAATTACCCAACAAGGGAAAATAATCGTCCATAATTTTAGGGTCTTTGCAAAAAGGGGTTCGGTTGGCTCACTCTTACCATCATATCTTACAATAGTGTAGTGCTTTCAAAAGTTGCACTGTTATTTGGCTGTTCGACAAATATTTGGAAAATCTCATACGTAGAAAGAATTACTGATTTAAATGTCAGAGATAATTTTGTTTATGTTTCAAACTCAATATAACAGTTGGATTTTTCCATGTACAACGAGTTAAATGCCCCGATGTTGACTAAAAAAATCCATACTTTAGGAGAACACTATGTGAAATAAATGTAGAAGGAATTTTTGTTACTTTCAAAGAACGTTCCGTCCGAGGTAATGAATTTGAATTTAGTTTCCCCCTCGTAAAGCTTTCCACCCTATCCAATGGTACTTGCTTGGTTGCTTAATGATCCACTTGATGTCGAGATAATTTTTGTATGTCGATCATACTGTCGTACAGATCTTCTACGGACTGCATAAACTGCGTCAGGTTCTCAAAGCTTTCCTAATATGGCTGTGCATGGAACTATTTAAAGGAATTAAACTGCTTACAATGCAATGTAACTGACTTTGATACCACAATTAAAATAATATTGTAGATACATACATATACATGTATGCTTACATTACATGGATTTCAAAGTTTTTCAGGCTGATAAGCTAAAAAACATTATTTATCTTAAAAAAAAGCGTGAACGAGAATTCTATGTTGGCCAAAATACTTGTTCGTAGGCTTTTGTAATTTTCTTAAAAATCGCCGGGTAGACATGAGGACATTTAAATTTTGTGTTTACCAACCGATTTTAAATCTGACTCGAATCGATCGGTCAGAACGAAAAAGTTTAAAATTTTGAAAAAAATGAAAAAATTGGAATTTTGATAAAAACGCTAAACAACTTCTAGGTATGGATGCTGTCTCTTGAATTCTGCAGTCAGATTTAAAATCGGTCGGTAAACACAAAAGTTAAATGTCCTAGAAGGATGGTCAGAACGAAAAAGTTTAAAATTTTGAAAAAAATGAAAAAATTGGAATTTTGAGAAAAACGCTAAAACACCACCAGGTACGGATGCTCTCTCTTAAATTCTGCAGTCAGATTTAAAATCGGTCGGTAAACACAAAAGTTAAATGTCCTGGAGTGTGAGTCTGTTCGTATTGCATTGATCGTTG
Organism: Dicyrtoma fusca; assembly: GCA_034695205.1. Lineage (NCBI taxonomy): Eukaryota > Metazoa > Arthropoda > Collembola > Symphypleona > Dicyrtomidae > Dicyrtoma > Dicyrtoma fusca. The sequence goes on along the minus strand of JAQFZC010008377.1, from coordinate 3,534 downwards.
GGATGGTTGGGATGATTGATATGGATGGGGGGATGAATCGACGCTCATGACATTTCATCCTTTTACAATTTGAATTACGTTGGTGTCCAATTTATTATATCCTGGTGGCCGAAATATGCTATACCATATATTATGTACATACAAAGCTAATTCTAAACTTATTTGTTGGGTAACACACACACCTAAGCTTACTATTGTCATATCACTTTTGAAGTATGAATAATAATAAAGGTGAGATCTAGCAGTTCTTATTTGTTATAGCCCATTGTCAACTATGCTTGAGGAATTTAAGGAAAATCGTTTCTATTTTAGGGTTTCTTGATATCAGTCATTCTCTTACTTGCGTAAAACTCATAGCTTTGTTGTAACTGCTCTTCCGTCGGTATTTTTTGTCGTTTGTTTGACGAATTCATTAAATCAAGTTGGGCATTTATTGCTACAAAAGCTAATTTTCTCTTTGTAATTGTGATCGGCGTGGCTCTTATTTGAGGTAAAACATAAAAGAAATAGAAATAAAGCTCCTTTTTAGCTCACTTGTAATGCATAGATATATATTTATGTTGTATTTTTTATTATGGGTTGATTTTCTTTGCTTTTACTCAAGAAAAGGCTCAGTGAACGGAATTCGAAAAATGGAAGCCAGAAACAAGAAGTTGGCCATGGATATGATCCAAGAAGTTCTTGGGGATAAAAACGTGGAGTCAATAGATAAGTACGTGAGCCCAAACATAATCCAGCATAACCCTCTCGTTGCTGACGGGACAGAAGCCTTGAAAGCTTTTTCCCGGGAGTTGTCTAAAGATCCGAAAAAAGAAACTATTGATTTTAAACGAATTACTGCAGAGGGTGATTTGGTCTGGGTTCACTTCAAAATGAATTGTAAGGGGACGTATGTTGCTGTTGTGGATATTTTTCGGTTTGAAAATGGAAAAATTGTCGAGCAGTGGGATGTCATTCAGCCCATTCCAGCCAAGTCTGCTAATGGCCACCCTATGGTTTAGTCATTTGCTTCGAAACGAATGGTAGACCCATTATTGTAACTTCACATTATCCAGAATGAAAATCTTCATTAATTTTGAAAACATAGTAACACAAAATTAATACAAACAAAAAATTATTGTAATTTTGGGAATTCGGTATTGTTGATTTCTCATTCTTTTTGTCAGTATTAGTTTAAAATGGATTTCTTCTTAGTCAATCACTCGATTATATGATTACCCTGAAGATGAGAACAGAATGTTCTCGAAAGCTTAGCAACTTACCTAATAAATCTGCATTGTTTAAACTAATGGGAATTTTAAGTGCATTTATTTTTATTGCATCCTGTAATAAAACGAAAATAAATACATACCTAATTGGTTTAACTCCTAGTTTAATCACTATTGCATGTCATATTACGTATGTACGTAAGCTATTAGGTTCGCATACGAGTTCAATAAATACCACTTTTTGGATCAAGAAGTGCGTAAAATCTGTTTAATCCCAACAACGAGTTTGAAACATGTAACATTACTATATAATATAACAGGAATAAAATGACATCTACGACACCACTAAAGTCAATCTTACAGCAGGTTGTAAAACAAATAAATACTATAGATGAACATGAACATTAATGTCATTTTTACTCATTAATTCCCCATATTTTCTATTAATTCATTGGAGTTTATATACATTAATTTTACAAATTAATAACGGTTGGCATGACACTAAAAATGGTAGGTAATGAGCTTTATAAAAATTGTATTTATATTATGTCTTCTTCCATGTCATCTTCCTCGTCTTCCTCATCAGTCTCATGGTGTTCTTGTACAAATTGAAGAAATCTCTTCGCCGTGTCGGCGATCAATGTCTCAGATTCACTTTTATTATTTTCAATAAAATCTTTAAGTACATCTTTGGTGCAATTCCATCTTTAATGCATAGAGGTCAATCAGTATGGTATCGTAATAACATAATAGAAATAAAATATGTAACAGCATTTTGTTTTGCTTACGCGTAACATTCATTTCCGCCTTCTGGTTCGATTCTTGCAAGTATTTGGCTCAATTCGGCGGCAATAGAATGGATGTTAAACACTAGTGTGATTTCTTCAGACGGAATGTAATATGCATATAATTCAAACTAGGATTTTAGGCAAGCGTACTAAACAAAAACAAAGTACTTAAAACGCTGTTAAAGGGATGTGCACAGTACAGTAAGAAAAATAAGCAATATAAATAACATTATTTACCTGTAGTCCATAGCTAGATTTACGATTTATTTGGACCAAATGCTTTGTAAATATTTCTAAAGCATCCATGAATTCGGCTTATTGAACAAGCTTCTCAGCCCAATGAGGTCGAATATTCACCAAAAACTACAGACGCAATTAATAAATGAGCAGCTTCAAGGAAATTAACTCAAACGGACTTAGTATCAGAAAACAAAAATCGTGCTTCCGAGTTTTAGACTTTAAAATATTGTTTTAGCGAGTATTCATATGTCTTCTACAATGTTATTTTTCTGATTGAATTCTACATAGGTATGTATTTTGCATGCTGCAACTTACAAAATAAATTAGTCGGCACCTGTGTGTCGATCATGTCGTCTTGACTTAAGAACAGAAGGTAGTCAGTCATTACCTGAACTCCGCCTTTGGGCATAAACAAATCTAGAAGATCTGCAAAGATCAACAATAATGTATTGTAACAAATTATAATGCATAATTTCAAGGAAACGAGATTTAATTTTTTTTTATATATATAAAAACCGCTTACTGCAGGCCTCCTCAATGTCAGGCTCAATAGACTGGAAGAAAATAAAAAATAAAAACAAAATATAAGAGTAGCCAGCCTTTTTCAGGTGTGCAACTTTTAATTGTGAGAGCAGTTCTTAAATCGGTTGACTTACTAGCCGAGTGAGCATTAGAGGACCTCCCTCAGCCCAGTGATCACTTAATTGATCTTCTGTGTACTTTTGAGTAATACTACGATACACTTTAAAATGCATTTTGATGATCGTTTCAGCGTAATGAGCCCAATTTGACATGTCCAGATAATGACAAGAATTCCAAAGTAATTTGTAAATGGGTACGGCATTTTCTATTGGGCAGCCAGCTGCTTGGTTAACGCATGCTAAAATGGTTTCCAAAACTTGGTCTCTGGATTCCTGTGCAGTACAGAAGAAGCCATAGAAAGCTTGAATTTTAAAACGTAATGCGTATACAGGTTTATTGTAAATGTTTTATTACTAAAACAGCCAATGAAATTAATTACTTGTTGAAGCTCGTGCAAGTGTTCAAACATAGCGAAACACAACTCGTAGCAATGTTTCAACCCGGGGTCCAAATCTCGCCTTGGACACTGCTAGAAGTATGCCCACGGCAGCGGGGTCAGTTGACACCGACACGAGTTGACGAGCTCACTCGTCAACTTTTCCTCGCCAATGCCACCTTCAGTGGATTGGAGTCAGTGCATCTGATTCTGACTGCATGTCAGCCACGCGGATCAGTACATTAGTTTACCATTACGGCCGGGTCTAATCGGCACTAGT
>JAQFZC010008376.1:0-10234 GCA_034695205.1 Dicyrtoma fusca | reverse complement strand
ATCTTTATTCAAGTGTCAATTCAATTCAATACAAATGTACTGCTTTACAATGAAGGACACATATTTCTACAAACTACATTATAATACTATAAAATTTATATACATTACCACGATCCTTATTAACATTACATAATTGAGCCATTTTTATCAGAACCAATACTCTTGTATCATTATGGTGGCCTATATGCCCAGTAATCATTCCTTACCCGCATCCTAATTAGATACTAGATATAGTTAGAAATCTATGTATTGCAATACATGTAATAATATATGTAACGCATGTGCTTCAACTTTATTTACTATGTACACAACTTATACTAAGTTCCGCTTTTAAGGGTTATTATTTCAGCGTGGTATAGCCTAGATTTAACCAGTGTACTAATATATAGATGTAGATGTGATTCATAATATGATGTAAGCCGTAATTACGTAATACAATAAAGTAATATGACTCAAAGCGAGCAAATTAATTCGCAAAATACGAATGAAAGACCGCAAACTTAACAAAAATATTTCCTTGAAGCCCTATGTGTGCGTCAATTGTGGTTTTAAACATAATTTGTATTTTTAGGCTACGATGACGTTCCAAAGCACAGCTCAAAGTACATACAAATATGCTAGATTTATTTAATTTTTTCCTTGTTCGGTTAATTATTAAATATCTTTTAATGTGGTAGAACGACGATAATTGTGTGCATTTGCAAATTAATTTTTACGAATTAAAAATACAAGTAAAACTGGCATTTAAATTCTTAAGCTTTCAAAAGTTCAAATTTTGTAAGCACTGCAAGTTTTTGACAATGAAACATTACTTCACATTGTTTTTATGGTACCAATTTTCGAACTTAATTTTACAAATTCAAGCCCAAGGCCCTAACACATACCCAACAGTTCACTTAACGTATTTGCAAGGCCAGCATGGCTACAACTTGTATGAATATGTTTCCCCTATGCATGGAAAATCCCAACCAGCAAAATTGATCCAAGATTCCCATCTAAAAGTGTTTTCCCGAGGAATTAACATCTTTTGGGAAAATAAAAACTACGAGCGACACGACATTGACAAACAGACCAGAGATTTAAAGCCATCTTACAAGCTAAAATTGAAATTAACATGCAAAGGTCAACATGTTACGCAATGGAAAATTAATTCGGGGGCGGATGACACCTCAATTGAAAACTCGGATCAAGCCAAATTTTCCGAAATTGTAGGCTAAAAACTAAACTTTTGTGTTATTGACAAAGATAAAAAATATTTTTTGAACGAAGAGCGTTGCAATATTTTGATTGTTTTGGTTTTTTAAAGGTGGCGCTTAACGCTTTAAATTAAAATAATAAAACTTTTTTTTTTCAGAACTACAGTGTAACTCCTTTGTCCCGTGACAATGAAAATCCATTATTCGAAAATGCGGGCATAGACAAACCTATGAGGTACAACTGGACAGAGTTAACCATCGAGTCATTTGGTCCAAATTTTAAAAGTGGCTCCATTGACTGCGTAATGGATGGCGGGGAAAATTTGAAATCTCGATTGTACATTTTCCAACGATTCCGTAAGTCGTGTTGGCCTTGTGTGTTTGCGTAGTTTTTGGTGGCGTTGTAAAAAATAAGACTAAGTTTTTGCACGTAAAAGCACAAACTTTAGGAGGCTTCAAAATTCAATAACAAACACTCGTTGTTTTTAAAATGTTGGGGAAAAATGGTCAAAAACAGTCTGATTTTCTACGCAAATACATAGGTGACACAACGGTCAGCCCTTTCAAAAGTAATCAAGGCCACATCCTTACCTTTCACGTGGACTACATTATTCCTTGCACAGTGCATGACCCGGGTGTTAAGCCAACGCTAACACTCGAACCCACTTCAATTTGGGCAAGGAATCCAACAGATGTTTCGGACACATTTACTTACCACTGGAAAGTTGGCTTTACAAGTACTGCAAGATCCACTATAAAGAATTTGTATAAGTTCAGCTGTTTCTATGGAAGTAGTCCCTTGGTCACGTATCAGTTTCTGGATATTAGTTTACAACCTTCTACAAGTAAGTGTCTATTCAGTGACTTACCACTTGGCCAACGTTAATTTAGCTTAGCTCGCAATATTTAATGTAATATACTGTAAATATTACTATTACACATTGTTTTGAATGCTAACGTAGATCGACCCCATAGTAATACATACAACAACCATGAGGAAACGCTAGACAAGAAAAACGTTTTCATAACGCCAGAAGTACAACACATTTCGACTGGCGGAAAAAACATTTTGAAATTTACATGCCGAGCCAACGAGTCAACAGGTGCAAAGATTGAACTCAAATCCATTCAACTATTCGCTTGTGCATCCCCCGACTACTGTTTTCCAAAAAGTAGAGCCAATAGCACCTTCAAGGTAAGCACCCAATGAAAATCACTGTTAATCATTACACAAGTGCTGGTAAGTTTTTTCCCATTTCCATAAAAAATTAGGTTATTTTTTCTTGACCTTTGACCCCGAATTACGTTACTTTTACAAGCGCAAACTATTTAGTCTATAATACTAACAGGACGAGCTAGAAAAACTCTACAGCATAGCCTAATTTCATCGAAATAGGTCAAAGGTCACCAGTTGACCCCTGAAGGTCATTGCAAGGTCAAAGACTTATTATAGCGAATTTTTGTGAAATTTTACTGCGATGGAAAGTTTTTTGCTCTGATCAGGTTATTACGTTGCACCATATAAATAAGCGAGAAAATTGGGGTCAAAGGGTCAATGACCCATGCAGGGATTACATGCAAAACCGAACATTTAAGCGTATGTTTTATCCATTTAGAAATGCGCGCAATTCGAAGAGTGCTCGCTCGTGCTGCCCTCTACAAAGGACCCTGGGACTTTTAGCATTGACACTCAAGGGAAAGTAGTTTGCTCGGCTGAGATTGACCAGAAGAAGGCCAAAAGCGAAGGATTTTACTACACTACACTGTCTGGAAACATCGGCAAGCACCCATATTTAAGTGTTCTTAGCACGACCGACCGTAACTATATCTACCTACTAGTTCCATATAGCTAAATTATAAATAATTTTGAAATCAAAATTTCAGAACTAATAACTCAAGATGACTTCCTTATGAATCAGCTTCTTGACCTGAAAATAACTGTACATCCGCCCAGCGCAGTCCAAGTCCACTGCCAAGCACTCAGTTTCTTCACATTTCCTTCCATTAAATTTTCCATTGCCTATTCGAATGGGACGGTCGCCAGTGTGGAAAGCAAAGAGGCAGTACTGAAATCTAAAGGTACTTACAGTAAGACGATGGAATTGACCCTTGACCTTGCACAGGAAGTTAGAAATGTTGCGTGCTATGCCCCTCCTTTCGATTCTCTCACTTGGCTAAGAACTTCCAAGGACATGCAGGTAGACGCCAGTGTTCGTGCTTTCATCACAAACAAACCTGTCGTAACTTTCCAGCCGACTAGAAAAATCTGCATTAGAGGGAATTGCAAAGGTAACGCAATAAAGGGAATAATAAGAATAATTATTTTTTAAAAATATTTTCAAAGTATTTTTTAAATAAATATTTTTTTCAACCACGTGATCGCTAGTCATTACAAGCAGGACTACTACTACTACAACTACAGAAGCCGAACCGAGTAGCAGTGAAATAAATTCTGGATTTAGCCAAGAGGAAATAATAATACTTTCCGGAAGCATTGGGGGTGGGACTCTTATTTTATTGCTGCTTATTTGCTGCTGTGTTTGCTACTATTGTACTATCGTAAGTGACAGTGATGTAACCATATTGCAAAAATAAAATTGGCAGCCAACAAAGTTGTAAGCAGTCAAACGATTCAATTTGCAGAAAAATGCAGAAACGAAAAAGCAAAAGTTGTAATTTATATTTTGTAATTACCTTATCAGGAATTCAAATGTTGCCCGCCAAAAAAATCAGTAGGAGTCGTTTCCGTCCACGAAATGCAAGTTTTAAGCCCACTAAAGATAAAGGCAAATCTACCGCCAAAATTCAAACTGTCTGAACGTGACATTTTAATGGGTATTTAATTATAATTATTGTCAATATACTACAATTAATTACAACAGTTACAAAATTAATGCCCAGGTTGATGCAACTTTTTACATTTTTTAAATAAGGAAATACTTTACGGGGCGAAGGGCAATTTAGCAATCTCTACCAGGCAAAACTGAATCACAAAAAGTGTGACTTAAGTTCAGTGGTTGTAAAGGTGAATAAAATGGCGGGAAATTCCACAGAAATCGCGGCACTTTTAAATGACATACAAACACGGTTAATTTTGGGGGACAGCCATCCAAATATTCTTCTGTTTCTGGGCGCCCACGTTAGTCGCAAAGGTCAGAATTTTAATACATAATTAATTAATAATTAGTACACACTTTTTATTGCATAGTTTATTTATTGAAAATTAATTAGGCGACAAGGTGTCCATTGCTCTGGAAACCGAAAACACCGCCACCAGTCTTCGTGACTATCTCACGAATAAAACTGGGAGCAATGGCCACGAAAAAATATTTAAATTGCCCGCCAATCAAAAGATGGAAACTTTCCACACTTGGCTTAGCGGTGTCGCACAGGGCATGAAGTACATGCATGGATTGCAGGTTACAAATCGACATTTTTAAAAAACGAAAAAGATCAATAACGTTTTTTTTTACTTTTTAGGAATCAATTAAATTAGAGCTAAAATGTTTGTTCCGTTAATTCAATTTGTTACATTTTTTGAGCAGGTGATTCATGGGAACATTGCTGCCGAAAATGTTCTTTTATTCCCCAACAATTTAGTGAAGCTCAGTGGCTTCTCGTATGCTCAGCAATTGGCGGGAAATTCAAAATATTTCATAAAGCCGCGCAATTTGACGAATGACTGGGAGTTCTGTGGCTGGAAATGGATGCCGATGGAGTCTCTGCGTTACATGGAATTCTCAAGGGAAAGTGATGTTTGGTCTTTCGGAGTTTTTATGTGGGAAATATTTTCCATGGGCGCTTTGCCCTACATTGGCGAAGGCGGGAAGTTTAAACAATTTTCAATGGAATTCGTCCAGAAAATTGAATTCGGCGTTAGGCTGCCCCAACCACAGTTGGCGTCTAAACAGATGTAATGACCAAATGTGTAGAAATTGCAGAACGTTTTTTAATTGTTGTTGCTATGGAAACCACACAATTATTTATGTATTTTTATTTTATTTATTTTATGATGCAGTTACACAAAGATGAACGACTGCTGGAATCGCTATGGGAAGGACAGACCAACGTTTATGGAGCTCATACAGTTTTTTAATGTTGCTATGCAAAATTTGGGACGAGGAAATGACTATGTTAATGCAGTATAGCCTCCAGCAATGTTCCCGGCAATGTTTCTGAAATTACTGCCGACATTTCTAACAAGGTTGCCTTTCGAATGCCTCTCAAAGTGTTCCTTGCAATGTTTCCAACATACATAGTTTTAGTATTTGAATCAATGTGTTGGAAACTTCGTCTAATTTTGCATCACCATTTTTAAATTCCTACAAATGTTTTAGCAACGTGCGTTTTTAGCTATGCTTTTGAAAACTGTCAAAGGTTCCAAAAAGTTCGTAACCTGCACTGTTTTATATTCTAGTATGCTAAGCGCTTAAAGTTTTGTGAATCTTTTAGAATTGATATAAGAATACAGGGACTGCTTTTCAAAAAATTAACCTTTTCGAAACGCTAATATATCCAGTTTTACAACTCCGTGAAAACTATAATCTCTTGTTTTGACTTTTTTTAAAGTGTAAATTACTAGTTTTGACCCTTTTTGAAAGTGTTAATTTCTAGTTTTGACCCTCTTTGAAAGTGTTAATTTCTAGTTTTGACCATTTTTGGAAGTGTTCGTTTCTAGTTTCGACCATTTTTGGAAGTGTTCGTTTCTAGTTTTGACCATTTTTGGAAGTGTTCATTTCTAGGTTTGACCATTTTGAAAACGCTAAATTCTTGTTGTAGCCTTTTTTAAAAGTGGTAATTACTAGTTTTGACCTATTTGAACAAGTTTATTGTACAATAAAAACTTTTGCAAAGCATTTTTTCCATGGCTTTGCAGTTCTGAACGGGTTAATTACAGAATAATAAATTACTTCCAGCGTTCGGAAAATCATATTGTAAATACTAAAATAAAATCATGTAGTTCCGCCTTTAATAATAAATATTCTGCTCTATATATGTTTGTGAAGTTTTGCAGTTAACTAATAAAACAAATAGTTATTATAATTAACAATAAGCTAATTGTAAGATGTACAATGTGTAAAGTTTGTTATTTTGATTTGCATCACCGAAGTAATTGACCATTGCCTTACTACTTAATTTACACTTGCAAAATATGTTCAGTTCTGCCAACATGGCACATTTTGCTTCGTTTAAAACAAATAAAATTTCGTATGTGATACTTTTTTAAAGAGCTTTGGTTCAAGCACAACTAACTACGGCAGTAAAGATTGTTCTGTGGGCTCATGTTGCTCATGAAAGCGACGTTGTAATTCAAGACCGTCCCTTTAAAAAGACACAATTGTTCTTCTGCATAATATTTAGAATGAAGCACATTCAAGTGGTCATTTTTGCATTACTTTTAGTACTGGTATCTTGCCGGGAAGGAACGGCTCAAGACAGTGCGGAGGAGGATTTCCCAAAAGAAATTGTAGAAACCTCTGACGTCAATGAGGGTTAGTTGTTAGTAATACTCTTGTTCAAAATTGAGTCTCACGTCTATTTTTGATTGATGGGATGTTTGAGAGGATTGGATAGTCTTAGTTCTAAGTTCTCAAAATATGCTTCCTACAGAGATCTGAGAAATGGGTGTAGTATGTATAGCCTATTAATCTTTTCAAAACGGGGAATTTTTGAAATTTTTAATTTCCCTTTTTGACCCTCTCTTTGAAAGTGTTTTTTCCCGTTTTTGGTCCTTTTAAAAGTGTTATTTTCTAGTTGTGGCCTTATTAAAAACGCTTATAATTTCTAGTTTTTGGCCTTTTTAAAACAGTTTTTTTTGTAGATTTGACGTTTTTAAAAACGCTTAATTTCTAGTTTTTGGCCTTTTTAAAACAGTTGATTTGTAGATTTAACTTTTTTGAAAAGGCTAATTTCAAGTTTTTAGCATTTCTGAAACAGTTAATTCGTAGTTTTGACCTTTTTAAAAACGCTTAATTTCCAGTTTTTGGCCTTTTTAAAACAGTTTTTTTGTAGATTTGACCTTTTTAAAAACGCTTAATTTATAGTTTTTGGACTTTTTAAAACAGTTGTTTTGTAGGTTTGACTTTTTTGAAAAGGCTAATTTCAAGTTTTTAGCATTTCTGAAACAGTTAATTCGTAGTTTTGACCTTTTTGGAAAGGCTAATTTCTAGTTTTTGACTTTTTTGGGAACCTAAATTTGTAAACAAACACTTTTATAAAGCATTCTTTTCAAGGTTTCCCAGTTACGAATAGGTTAATGAATTTTTGATTTAGATGTTGAAGATTCCATTGAAGCGGAAGGAGGAGGGGATGCTGATGGGGACTCAGAGGTCACTGATGGTTTCGAAGGCCGCTTTTCGGGGATGCCGGAATTGAATTTAATTGCCCAAGAGACGTCAGATACAAAGTCCACAAACATGGTGCAGCTTTTAGCGTTCATTTACCATGCAGGGATGAGCATGGAGAACGCGAGCACTGCTCTGGCCAATGCCCAAGCCAATAATGACGAGGCAATGAGTTTTGCGGCGACGCAGGATGATGCTGTAAAGGAGACGGAATTCCATAAAAATATGATGCAATTCTTAAATACTAATAAGGCTGCCATGGAGGACACACAGAGTAGTAATCTTCAAGCCCAAAATAATACGCTCCAAGCTATGCAGTCTGTCGTCAATTCGGTACTCGCTAGTATGGCGTGAAATTAATGATTATAATATTATAATCCATTTATAATAAATAAAGGCTACGCGAGTCTGCTTTGAAGCCACCTGAGAGCAACTTTTTACTTTTATATATTATACTTTTTGTGCGTCTGGGCAGATTCCAACTATACCTCTACTCCGCACTCCTCCCACTCCAATTCCCATTATCGGGAATTTATAAAGATATTTTAACTTATTCAGAACTGCGAAGCCATGGAACGAATGCTTTGCAAAAGTTTTTATTCCACAATAAACTTGTTCAAATAGGTCAAAACTAGTAATTAACACTTTTAAAAAAGGCTACAACAAGAATTTATAGCGTTTTCAAAAGGGTCAAAACTAGAAATGAAAACTTTCAAAAATGGTCAAAACTAGAAATGAACACTTTCAAAAAGGGTCAAAACTAGAAATGAACACTTTCAAAAAGGGTCAAAACTAGAAATTAACACTTTCAAAAAGGGTCAAAACTAGAAATTAACACTTTCAAAAATGGTCAAAACTAGAAATATACACTTTCAAAAAGGGTCAAAACTAGAAATAAACACTCAAAAAGGGTCAAAACTAGTAATTAACACTTTTAAAAAAGGCTACAACAAGAATTTAGCATTTTCAAAAGGGTCAAAACTAGAAATGAACACTTTCAAAAATGGTCAAAACTAGTAATTTACACTTTTAAAAAAGTCAAAACAAGAGACTATAGTTTTTAGAGAGTTGTAAAACTGGATATATTACCGTTTCGAAAAGGTTAAAAAGGTACAAGTTTTAGAGATTTAGGAATTGGGCAGGAACGTTGGCATTTTCAGATAAGTCAAGGATTTTTTCGAAAAAAGATTTTTAAAAATAGTGGATCATTCAGAATAATTTTAAGACAATATAATTAAGTTATTTTTTACTTCTTAAACAATGTGAGTAATTTTTAATCTTGTTAGTACATTATGTATATTTAAATTTAGTAATACATTTTTATTTGATGATATTGCAGAATATACTGACCTAGATTGAGTCCATTGAACTGCTAAATCAACATCTCTATTTTAGTTGATGATCCAAATCCATGAGTTTAACTCATGATTATAGTTTGCTTAAGTTTTGCATTTGCATGCCCTAAAATTTATAATTACATTTAAAAAAATATGTGAACGGCTGCAAATATCGCACATTTTGCACATCCGTTGAAAATGAGAAAGATCCCTTGCCTTTTAAATCCGCCAAACTTCAGTCGTGAATATTGATTCTCCAGCAACTGGAGATGTAACAAGTACTCCATGAAAATTTTTGTAAAGGTGGTCTTGTACTTCAAGATTCTGTCTCATTTTCACTTGAAATTGGTTGAAATAGATACAAAGTTGTTTCGTGGCGTTTGTACAATGAAGCATATTAAACTAGTCGGTTTTGCAGTACTCATATTACTGGCTTGCTCCCGAGGAGCGGCTCAAGAAAGAAAATGAGGACCAAATGATTGTAACCGATTTGGAGGAAATCAAAGGTTAGTGGTATTTTTTCAAAATTTAGTTATATGCCCAGTTTTTAATAGCTTTGAACTATATTTCACGCTTTATTTAGAGTTGTGCTAAGGGTACTTTGTGGTGTTTTGTGAAAATTATGACAAATGAATTTTTAAAACTAAATAAAACTCAAGTCGAATTTTCTTAAAAACATGATCTTAGTACTGCACTGGGCTAAATCAGAGTTTCATTATTTCACTTTCTAACCTTCTAAAAGTGCAAGGAATTATTTTGTGTAATATTGAGCTTTGATTTTTTTTCTGATTTTTTTAAAAATGAGGATAGAAAAGGATAAGGATTTAGTATTACAATTATACTAGTCGAAAAAGTGGATGATGGCGAGGACACAGGTGATTCTGAGGAAGATTTCGGCGACGGCGTTGATCCCGAACAAATAAAGAACCTTAAACCCAACTCCAACATATTTCCACTTAATCTTCTTGACACTAAATCCAGCTGCGACGAGAGCATGAAACGTCTTCACAGTGATCTTATTGACGACATTAAAATAAGGAAAGAAACGGAAAATAATCTTGAAAAAGCGCAGAAAATGATGATGGGAACGCAGGGTGATTCGATGAGTAAAGATTCATTCATGGCACTATTTCGTGTTTGTTCCGAGGGCTTGGGCAAAATGAAGACTATTCATATCAAGGCATTAAAAGAAATGAAAAAAGCTCAAGCAGGCTCCAATACTGATGGCTCCCGACCCCGAGTCAACATAGATCTAAAGTGAAAGTACTCTAGAAGGAAATCAGATCTGCACTTTTCCAATTAGCGACAGGTAAGCATTTCCCGTTTACAATACTACGAAGTGCTAAAACCTGCGCAG
>JAQFZC010008375.1:0-10239 GCA_034695205.1 Dicyrtoma fusca | reverse complement strand
ATTTCAGGTGCTCTAAGCTCTCCTTTTATTACCCTTCCATTAGAAAAGCGATTACCATTAAACAGTACTATTTTGAACTGCAATCTGTGCAAATAACACTTAAAATCAATTTCCTTTCGTTGAAAGGTATATTTCTAAAACTGTTCGTTTTTAAAACGTCAATTCCAATGAAATTGCTTTTTTAAAGCGTTGTTTGGTATAAAGCACTTTTTTCAAAATAAATAATTTTGCCCTTAAAAATTGTTTTCAAAAACTTCGATTTCTGTTACAGCGCAACCTCAAAATAGTTACTTTAATAGTACTATTTCAAGTATTCAAAAAAGTCAATTTTTAAAATCCCTTTTTTAAGGGAAATATTTGAGCCCTGCTAAATAATGAGAGATTTACGTTCCTCACACTTGACTGTCTCTCATACTGTGTTTGTGTGTGTGAAAATCCAGGATTGGAAGGAAGCAAAAGGAAATAACGTACAAGACGGAGGAACGGAGGAAAGAATGAACTAAATTCAAAGCCTCAACTAAAAGGTACATAAAACACTAAAGTAGAACAATAATATAGAGAAAAAATTCGTCCGTTTTTCAAACTCTGCTTTCCTTACTTAGAAGATAATGGAATAATAAATTCTCCACACCGAGCCCATAAAAGTAGAAAAGATGAAAAAGGGCTGAAATTTTTTGTCTGCCTCAGACAACTGTATTTATACACATGCACAGAGGGTACAAGGAGAGACAGTGGTGGTGGTGTGTGTCGTGGTAGGCGTTTAGGCAGGCAGAGGTAAAATGAGACTTTCTTGGGACACATAAAGTACAAGGAAATATGGGAAATGCACTCAGCGAACTCATCTTCCTCTCCTAGATGATCTAATACCTAAAATGAACCGAAAATACCGAAATGTTTCCTCAATTACAAATTCAATGAGGATTCTACGAGTTCAATGCTTATGAGAGCCGTACTGATAAATTTTGTATTAAACAATGACATCCACTTGAATGCAAAACTTATTGGAAGTTCAGCACTAGTTACGATTCTGGTTTTGATTTTGGCAAAGATTCTTCTTTTAGTTTTACAAGCTCTCGCGTATAATCTTATGACTTTTTTTTAAGACAAGTAAATTATAATAACGCTCAAATTACATGGTATTTTTGATAGCTTAATTTATATAGTAAAATAACGCAAAAGAAAGTAGAGAAAGTTCAAGTACTCCAAATCAATATTTTACGTGAAAATTGTGCGTTTACGTTTTCATTATGTTAACGAAATGCTTAGTTCTGAAAAGCAAAACGTTAGCCATAATAACAAAATGTTTCATTTTTAATGTAATCTTGACTATTTTTAAAGCATTTGCCAAATTAGAAAAGACAGTCGAAATTCTTCAAGAAAGAGCTGATAGCATATTTTCTATTTTATAACAATGAAGCAGCTATCATATTTTTAAACTACTTTTGACGACTAAAGAGATGGTGATGTGGTGCCTCGCATTGTTCAGTCCAATGAGTCAAATACAATGGAGATTGGATATGTGTATGTAAATGGTGAAATGGGGGGCTTTGGACGTTTGGAAGTTTGGGCATTGTGCTAAAATTTTCTGCCAGCTCAAAAGATGTGATGATAAGGGAGACAGACAGACAGAGAGAAAGCAAGGGATAGAGAGGGAGATAGAAAGGAGAGAAAGCGTAGTAAAAGAGAAAGCGACGAGGCTTTGAAAGAAAAAAGTAGAAAGAGAAAAGGGAAAAGAAGAGAAAGTGAAAAGGACGCTTTTAGATTTCTCTTTTTGTTAGGTTATGAGAAACGCATGCAAGTTTGAGAGATTTCACTGTATTAAGCCAACAATAAATATACATATGTCTCCCTCACACACATTCATTCACATTCCAAAGTTTCTACGGATATCTTTAGTCTGTTTCTCTATTTTCCTTTTCCATGCATTTCCATTATCAACTACAACTAGTACAGCTATAACTTGTGCTACCCTTTCTAGTACTACACAGTCTCCACTGGTGAAGGGTTCCAGGCGGTGAAAGTGGCAGCGGGAGCGTCAGGTTGTTCTTTCCTTTGGTCCTTGTCGTTCGTAGTTCCGTTATTCAAAAACACAGGTAGATAGGCTCTTAACTCCGCCGTAAGTTTTCTAAGGGAAAGTAGATAAATTTCTTGTATGCTGATGCAGCTAAGCATCTATTGTACATATTGAGTACACATAATGCCTAGATGTCGTGGGTTGAGAGGCAAAATGATTTAAGCCATCCACAACCGTAATGCAACACTGCTTTAAGTACTTTCATTAATGTCATAAAAATTAACTGTTTATTAACAAGTTGATAAAGGAATAATATTAAAAAAAGATGAGATAACATTTCACATTTTTGCATTTTTCGAATGTGATGTATGAATCTACATTCTAGAAATACATCACTTTGCCTCCTAAACCTTGACATGCAGATTTTCACAACTTCCCATGTCATGGGATGGCATGAATGGAGATTCTCGAGGAGCAGATTCTTCTGAAATTCAACTTAAGACTTTGATACTATTACCAGAACCATAACCATAGCCAGAGTACTTTCTCCAAACCAACCTTTGTAAACTATACAGCTATAAATACAATGAACAAGTATATATGGCGGCGGTGTAATACTCAGCCCATCATTGTAGTCTACTATACTGCATTGCACTGCATTTCATTGCGGCACTTAGCATTCACACCAAATTCACTTTCACTCTCCTTCTCACAACCAAAACCAAATCCAAAACCAATACTGTGCATACCTCAGGAGAAAGTCCGGGCTTCAAACAAATTCAATGGAAATATACCTTTGTAGAGTCCCTGTACAGACAGATACTATAAATGCATGAAAGCTCAGCTGTATACATTTCCTATAATGGAATTTAGCCCAAATCCTACTGATGCATATTCTCGCTTTCTATTTCTTTTTCCCTCTTCTACGTATTCCTTCTTGAAATATCTTTTTTAAATAAAATGTACAAAGTAATGTCCTTTTATTTCTTCACTTGACTGGCTCCGGAGTGTATGGAAGTGTACATAGATTGTGGATTTAGATTTTTATTGGAAAGGGAACGAAATGGGAAAACGAATAGGAATATGAATAATACAATAATTGTAATATGTGCCGTAATGGAAGGCAATACAAATGGAAAATACTTGACAAAAGAAAGAAGACGACCCAAGTATTGATAGAATATATAATAGTAATGTGTTTCCAAGAATAGAAGTGATCAGATTGGGAGAGACTAGAGAATATAATTTTGTTATCTGGAAGGAAGGGGAAAATATGTCAAGGCGTATAATAGTCAATGGTCTGAGAGTGCAAATATTCATCCACGTATTTTCGCTTTATCAATTCGCAATAAAATTTTACATTACACGATTATGGTGGGTCGTAATCGGAAAATGCTATCATGATGTAGTCGCGGGGGAAAGTATTCCTTGAATTCCTTGAACGAGCGGAGAGGAAACTTGTACATTTTATTATAATAATAAGATGTGAGCATATCAGTGTAAACGTATAGCATGATCAGTATAAAAATGAAAAAAGGACACAAAGCTATCGCATACAAGGGCCTTCCACATATGATTTTAGACTATTTGGGCTCAGACAAACGTCCGAACTTAAAGACAAACAAGGGTGTTTTAGCTTGTATTACAGCATTATTGAAGTTTTAAATTATATGTAAGTTTCGAGTGTATGTCAAACAAAACATTGTTGTTTAAGAAGTTTTCAAGCAAAAACCAGATAGTTTAAAAAAATGAAAAACGGGAGTTTGTTTAATTTCAAATATTTAAATGTGTTGAAGCATGAAACTAAAGTTTGTATACTAGTTCGGAACGTGCGTTCAACTTTTTAAGAGATGACGTAGAGATAAAATTTTCCCTTGAAAAGGATCTTTAATTTGTTTAAATTGTAATTGCACCTTTTAAAGAGTGCAAATGCTAAAGTGATTTGTACATTTTTGAATGTGCTATTACATTTAAACTTTGCAGATGCATGTAACACACGATTTTAAACATCACAAAGAACTACAAATCAGTAGATTACATCCAATGCCATGCTTAAGCAAGGACATATTATATGAAACGCCCCTGGCGGAAGAGCATTATCACTAGTACGACAATACTAGGGTATTACGGACTCAATACTTTTGTTACTACTGTGAAGTTTAAGAGATGTTTAAAAAGTAGAGAATGTGAAAACGAAGTAAATGATGAAATACTCTAGTGTTGGTATTACAGATTTAATATATGGACCTCGAACGTGTAACTACATATACGTGCATACAGAGTACAGTGCTAAAAAGGGATTCTCGTGTAAAGGGAGAAAGCACATTTCGCTTTTTAAAAATTTGCAAGCCCCACTTGCCACGAAAAGATTCCCATTTCCCCATTTTCTCTGTGTAAACTCAACTCATCCATTTTTTCTGCTTCTTTCTGACTCTTTTTCCCTTCAGTAGATTATTTAAACTCTATCTTCATTCATACTCGCTATACACACGGTAGATTGGGGATTCCTTTCTTTCCCTATGCGCCCGTATGCATATATGCATATCTTCATCGTCACGAGCTTAAATCTAACCTAAACCTAAGTCAAGCCATTGGTTCAGATAAGTAATACTTTCATCAGCCAACCAAACTAAACCAAACCAAACAACCAAACTGAATCTACCACTATATGTACATATGTATAAGTGCAATGTGTATGGTATATCTGGTAGTGCCTTTCGCCGTAAGCCGTTTTGCCTCTCGTTTCAAAGGCGTGTTAAAACTTACCTACTTTTTCAAAGAATGTAAACCCTTTTTCCCTCTTTTGGGGTGGAGAAAGTGTAAGTAATCTGATGCTGCTCAAGAAAGTCTCACATGGCCGTGGACTGAAAGTGTATCTCTCAACTTCTATATGTATACCAAGTATTAATCCTTATACGCTATGCCTCTGTACCTAGACAGAAATACAAAATGTGTGCAGGAAAGTGTATCTGTATTATCCTTCTTGCAAAAACAGGGCCGTTTTTGCCATCCTATTTATTTAATCTTAAGAAATGTTAGTAGGTATTTATGCTCACGTTGCTTTTGTACGATTTCTATTTGGAGTTTCTCTGGGATTTTGATACGGAGAAAGTACATGACTAGCGTTAAATACAAAAATTTGAGGGCCGTCCTTAAACGGCGTATAACCATTCAAGGCACACGCCTGCGAAGAAAATAACAGAAAAGTAGATCTGTTCAGTTAATTTTCTTGACTTCTATTGATAAACTAGCTTTAATTTGCAAGTGAAAACTACAACAACAAGTTTTGATAAACGCTATATGTAAATAGATAATTTATAAATGTGGAAATTGAAGTTTTAAATGTGATGTCGAAACAAGTTCTTTTTTAAAAGATAGCCGTACAAAGTGGGATTAACATTAAAATTTATGCTTTTAAAAACTGTTTGCGTAGAACTAATAAGAAAACTTGAAAGCATGAAGGACAGAACTGGGATGGGTTCTGTCAGTAGAGAAAAAGCTTTTTAAAAAACCAGACGCAATATATGGACGCTTCCTGGCCAGTATTGCATGCGAAATATAGTGAACATAGTGCTGAAGTTAGTATGGAGCATTTACAGTTTAAAATGTCTCCTTGTTAAGCATAGGCATTACGTACGAAGCAAACTCAGCTAGAAGGAGAAAGGCAGGTAGGCCTGTTTAGAAAAGAATGTTCCCTTCCTCACGGAGGTGTAGAAAGTAGAAATAGAACGTAGAATGGAATTTGTGCAGAGGTTTTATTCTTTGCGAATGAGAATAATGTATGTAAGCCGTAAACTTGAAACTCTACATCCACACAATTTACAATGAATGTCCTATTTACCCAGAACTTTCCCCCCTTCCTTTGGCCCTCGTTGGTCCCATAAAAAAGGAATGGAAATGTCATAGACTTGTAAAGTAAAGGAGGATGGAGCAAACTTTTAAACTAATGTTATTCTTCGTCTAATACTTAATACTAATAGTATACGGTGTACATACTCAACTTTCCCCATTGACGTTATGTGGAAGTACATACATGTAGGTACTTTTGCAAATATCTTATGGTTAAGAAGCAACGTTGAGGAGTGCCGTGCTAATACGCAAAGTTGAATCGAATAAAGGGAAAAGGAAAGGCGTTCAAAAACCAAAAAGTGTCTTTTTTAAACAAGCATTTAACTGTGAGTAACTTTTTTAAAACCTCACAACTTTCACTCATTTTTTCCATGTTCTAAACTATGGAAATAATGTATTTTGTACTTTTCTAGAAGGTACAAAAAGGTACCTAGTGTGCTTTTCCTTTCCGTAATGTGTTTATTAAACAAACGTCATTTTTATTCTTCAGGTAGGATTCACGGAGTTACTTGTGTTTGTGCAGAGCAGAAATGATTTTGTACATTTACATTTTGCACAAGTATACTACCTACATTACGTTTTACATTAAATTCAGGAGTGCATCTCAGGCAGCTACATATAGTTTAGGTATAGGAAGCTACAGATTTTTTATGTATACACATTAACACAATTATAGGACACAGAGTTGTCCTTCTGTAGGTGCTTCAAAGCGTAATCATAAATGTAAGAATAAACTTGAGAGGACGAGTTAAATCCTTGCTAAGTTTCTTACGTCATACTTTCACATTTTATGGCATACATGCCCAAAGTGGGCCGTAGGTTACATCCTACATACCTTGCTAGCATTACGGCAACTCTTTCACACAAAAACTTGCAAAGAGAAAGTAGGTGGGGAAGTGTAGTTTAAAAAAATGTACGAAGTTTATGAAACGAGAGGATAAAAATGCATTTCTTCAAGTGTCCTTTATTTTAAATTCCTCGTTTTTAATGTGATTCCAGCCAACCATAAATGTACCCAGCTCACTTTGGCTTTGGCCTTATACTTGTTAGTAAGACTTAAGATTCAAAAAATGTCGACACGTATAATCCTCACGGAGAAAGTTTAAGTAAAACACGGGAGAAAGGCGGAATGGCGCTAGCAATAATGGCAAAGAACCTGTCTTTGAAATTGTTGTTACTTTCTCTTTGCATTATTTTTATCATCTTCATTAAATAACTACCTTTCTTTATAATACAGAACTAATAAATAAACTAACAAATCCTATGCATAGATAATTTACATGCATAATGTTAATACCTTTTATAACTGGCAATCAATTTAATTCGTTTAAATAATTAAAAACTGATCTGTTTCCTTTTTTAAACCTTTAACATAAAACTTTTGCAGTTTAAAAAACTTATCAAAAGTCTAAAGTTGTTAGGATGATTACATAGAAAGTTAAACGAGTGTGGTACATTGTCTTAAATTATATTATTATATTACGTCTACTTATTTCTTAGGACCAATGCCAAATTGTTTTAAGAAGGCAGATAAAGGGAAACAACAATAATTACACTGCCACGCGTTGAAGCATCGTTGTATTTCAAAAGCATAGAGTACATGGCATGAGCGTACAATATAATTATTATGTTTCATCAGGAGATAGTAAGTATAGGTCCACCAGTAGATATGCATACTTATACTCATAGATATATCTATATACCCAAATGAGTGGTCCCATTCCCATTGCCATTAATGAAAGTTCAAGTCCAAGGAAGAGGAACGAAAGAGCAGAAGTAACTAATTCTTTGTGATAACTTTAGTTTGGGTCCCACAGCTCTTAAGGAGAGATAAATATCTATGCATCTATTTCCTATAAAGAAGCCGTTATATCACATTTCTAGTGTATCTATGCATATAGCACTCGAATTCTTGTGAGTCTGGTTGGCTGGGCTAGGTCTCTGAAGTCTGAGGAGCCTTTCCATTTTTACACCATGAAGAAAGCTCGATGGAGATCTTATCGAACTAATGTCCTATTGCGTTTTTTAAATTCAAAAAGTCGTATTTAAGGCTTTGTGAAATTGTAGATTGATGTTTTTCTCTGTGTACTGTCACATATAAGTTTTTGAAAAAGCAGCCTCGAGTCCGTTTGAAAGACCTTTGCCCATCCAAACTGTGCGCCGTAAGTTTTGAGAGGCCCCTAATAGCAGGGGAATTGGAGAAAGGTCTAAAGTGGAGTGAGAGTTCGTTTCTCTTTGGAATTTGTGCGGAGAGACCGAAAGGTCTTTTGCGTATAGACAAAGTGCATGGACGGAGTTAAGAGCAACTATTGTACTTGTACTTGTAAGGCATCATCATTCCCTCAAAGTTTGTGCTCCATTTACTACACAGTGCAATTTGAATTCTTGCAGAAAGGGAATATATACATATTATAATCTCTAATGCAATCCAACAGTATGGAAGACCTTCTAGTCTAGTCTCAAAGCTTACGGAAAATTCTGGATGGTATTATTTTTTCGCTTTCTCTTTCTTCCCATGCTCTAATATATTAAAATAATCCAGATGTATGTACATACAATAAATTATAGGCATAGAATAATACTTAGGAGGCAACATACATACATATCTAATCGTAAAATAACGCTTACATATGTATAGGAATATGTACTCAATCTGATTCTAAGCGATGCCTCTACTTTAATTTTAACTTTCTCTTATACAAAATAGTTGTACTGGCCGACGAGAGAAAATGGACATTGCATTAAATATTAGGAATAATCTCGTAGGTTTTGCATGGAATGGCTGTAAAGATGTTGCTAAGTTCCATGTATTCATAATCTGATACATCCAATGAGAATACATATATGTATGTACATAGGTATCTTAATTCGACCACTCAAAAATGTAAGAAAAATCTAGTTGCTTAGAAAATAAGGGGCCCAGGCTATCCAAATCCACATAGTAATTCGGGAAAATCTTCATTAATTATTAAGCTGTAAAGGCAAATGAAATTTTTGGTGCGTCATTTGTCCATTCAAAAATTCCAAATAGAGCTCCTTTTTTAATTTGACCTATTAACTTTTCTTATGTATACATGTATGCACCAAAATTGGTGACTAATCATGCGTAATACAATGCGTAACTGATGTGAACTATGCGCATTTGTGCGTACAACATAAATTTTGGCTGGTTTAACTTGGGCTGCTTTGAGCTTGAGCTTATGAATTTTGGTATAATGATGCATATAGGCATGTAAAGTAGGACGAAAAGAAAGGTAATGCACACACGTAAAAAAAGTTGCTTTAGGGATCCCATAGACTTGGTTTTACAATTAGCTTGAAAGGAAACACTATACAAAAATAAACAAAGAAAAAACAAATACGAGAGTTTGAGTGCAAGTGCAAAGAAAATAAGGGCAAAAGTAAAAACAAAACCAAGGAACAGGACAGAGAAATTTCCATTTTAAAAGCAGAGTCCAAGACGGCAAGATAAGGGAGTCTCGACTATGTACATCCTATGAGTTCCAAAAAGAGTTGAGAAGGAGAAAGAATAAATGGCTGCTTGGGGAATTTGTCAAAAAGTGGTTCATACTGTAAACAAGCGTAAATTTTCGGAGATGGCCATGTCAGGTGGATTGGAAGTTTGGATTCAAATACATACACGACAACGTACTTACCTGCATTCTGTATGTACATACAGAAATATCTACATACACAAGTAGTACACTGTCATTGTGCACTTGTATGCATGTTCAAAACGTCGGCCAAGTAGCATTGCGACGCAAGTCACACCTAAACATGCAAAGGAAGTAAATCGAAACAACAAACATTTGAGTTCCTCTTTGGCATACCACTTTTTGAAAACATGTGAAAGAGATATTTGAACTTTTTAAAACATGAACGGGATATTTGTACTTTTTTAAATGTTTAAAAGTTATCCCCAAATCTGTACTCATCATTTGTTTTCCAGCACTCCGAGCAATTAGCATTTGTTTTTGTTTTTCAAAATATTAGTTGTATCATGTACAAAACAAACAAAAATTTTATAAAAAAATTCTGATTCGTATACTGAGAGTTCGTTGGGCTATCCTCG
The DNA here is from genome assembly GCA_034695205.1 of Dicyrtoma fusca. Taxonomy (NCBI): domain Eukaryota; kingdom Metazoa; phylum Arthropoda; class Collembola; order Symphypleona; family Dicyrtomidae; genus Dicyrtoma; species Dicyrtoma fusca. The sequence continues at coordinate 304 of JAQFZC010008375.1, read as the reverse complement.
TTGGAGGACTGTGATGACTTTGTTTTTGTCAATAAAGCTTGTCTTTCTCTCTACTTTTTAAAAAGATGTGGAAGGCATATTTGTACTTTTTTTAAATGCGTAAAAGTGGTATTTGTACTTTTTCAAAACATGTGAAAGGCATATCTGTACTTTTTCAAAATGTGTAAAAGGGATATTTGTACTTTTTTAAATGCGTAAAAGTGGTATTTGTACTTTTTCAAAACATTTGAAAGGCATATCTGTACTTTTTCAAAATGTGTAAAAGGGATATTTGTACTTTTTTAAATGCGTAAAAGTGGTATTT
>JAQFZC010008374.1:0-10239 GCA_034695205.1 Dicyrtoma fusca | reverse complement strand
CCCCCCCCCCCCCCCCCCCCCCCCCCCCCCCCCCCCCCCCCCCCCCCCCCCCCCCAATAACTAGAAGTTTTACGGTAGGTCACTTTCAAGTTGCTTCTTCAATAACATTATGTATTATACTATTATTCAGGGTTTTATCCATTTGACTAATCGCTGTACATACATACATATGTACATAGGAATAACACATGTCTGCCTGCCAGACCCCAAAATATTGCAAAACTTTGATTTTCGACTAGAAATCCAATTAAAATTTACAGTATTTCGTACTAGCAAATCACAGCCACCATATACAAACAATTACTACTAAAATGTAAGTTTCATGAAAGAACCAGGACGCCCACGCAGTATAGTTATTAACAACAAGCGCTGTGGAGAAGAACGTTTAACCAAAAAGGTTTATCCATCTACCTAATAAGTTGGATTGAGATGAAATTGCAATTCGAGAATACAATACGTCAGGAAGGCTCTAAATCAAAAAGTTGAGATTTTTCTTGTAAAGTCTCATTTTTTGAATCTAGGGAAGCTAATGATTAATTCCAAACCGCAGTTTGTGTACAGCAAAGGATTGCTAGACAAAATCTGAGGCTACAGTCATAAGACTTATTGTTGCGGATTCATTAGATAATTAACGTGTACCTGCCCACAGGAACATCATGTCTACCCGGGGCATTTGTATTACATCCCTTATCGTTCTTACTGGAAGGTAGGGCACAGCTGACGCTATCAGTTCTTGTCATCACAAAGCAAACAGTGAAGAGTGTGCTGAGTGTGGGGAGGAAGATGTAAGAAGGCAAAATTAGGACAGGGATGAGTTATGAGCTACAGTCTCGCCTAAGAAGCAAAGGTAAACACGTCGCAGTCCAATGGACCTTAAGGTCCATGTTCCTACTAATGTCAAATGTTTGGTTTGAAATAAGAAAATACGCGGTTTTGCCTGTTAAGACTCGATATGGCTGCCGACGTGAATGAGCAGTGGCTATGTCAGTTACACATTAGTTGCGGTAAACAGACAGTCATTGATGGAGTAAACAAATCAAATCCACATAACTTCCTCCTTTTTATGTTCAGTCACACACACACACGCAGCACATTAGATACTGTTGCTTGCTTTCCCTTTTTCTCGTTTGCTGTAGTCCGTTTACAGATAAGTGTGGTCGTGCTTCCTCGGTCTCATCCCTACTACACATCTTCTTATAAATCCCATTGCGGTGGCGTTTCTAAAAATGCTTTGCGCGTAGGCAAGCCTGTGCATATGTACCTACCCATATAGATATGTGTTAAACCAACTACTATTTGAGAAACTACTTTTTAAGTGCTTTTAAAGCGTTTTGGGATAACTTTTACAAAGTAGGTCTGTGTAAACCAGTTTTGAAAATTTGAAAATAAATGTAATAATTGGAATTGGACATATTATGTTAGACCATGACCTGTACTTGTCAGGGGGGCAGATACGCTGCTGGCCCGTGGAACAATGTAGTCGGTGTAGTTGACGTGGGAGGAACAATGCGAAATGAAACTATAGAGATGGATGGTTTTTATTTGTTTGTTTGTATTTTTTTGGTATGTGCTTGATATGTTTACCTTCCGCGATCAGACATTAATAGAAGCGTGTTGATCTTTTAAGCCAATATTCTTGTTTTCTCTTTTTTTTTGACAGGGCATTGAAGAAGGTATTTCACAAATCACCACCAAAGACTTGAACGGGAAATTCGTTTGGAATTTTCCACTCGAGGTCACTTTCAAAAGCTCCAATCCACACGGCTGTGAGTTATTTATTTCTTTATCTTTGTATTCTTCACTTTTCTCCATTCCTTTCTCTTCTTTCTGTGTGTGTCCAGTAACCCACATCCTTGGTTTCGGGTTCGAGTCTTCGCCTTCTGCGTCTTAGTTTTTTTAAGCTTCTATTCTTCCACGTGTCCCTCTGCCTCTGCTGGTGTCCAGAGTACCAAGGGGAAGTCATTGTGCAAATATATTTCAAGCAGAAAAATCCAGGGTGCTATTTACAAATTTAAAAGATAAAAACCCTGCTAGCTTCCAGATATATCTGATGGACATTATTTTGTAATAGTTGGAAGTTGTTCTCATTTAATTTCTACTAAGCTTCAAAATAATGTCTTATCAGTGCTATCAGTAGTGTTGTATTGGATTTTATGGACTGCAAAATGGAAGCCTTTCACCAACTGCTGCTTGTACAATGGATACTTGCGCGTATTTCCAGATATCCCCGATTGTCCGATTCATAAAAATGATCTCATACATCGTGCTGGGAGTTAGATGGACGTGGAGATACTGGGGTCTATGCAGTGGTTGGTGGGCAATCTATCAGTCTGTGTCCTGTCCTGGGCTGTCGTGGTCGGTGGGTCCGTTTGAAGGGAAACTTGATTCATAGGGAAGCTTGTGTCTGAGGAGCATATCTATCAGCCTAACTCACTCATAGCATTGTATATGATTATGTAAACAAATCCATTCTCTTTATTGGATGTCGTCGGGATGGTGGAAATCTTGCCTTGAGTTGTTGCGTCGAGCCTCCTGCTTCTCATAAATATAAGTCAACTTACTTCCACTTGTACATCTTCTCTGTATTTCACTTCCCTCGGAGAACCAAAGCCAAGTCAGCCAGCTTTCATCCGCTCTCCTTCTCTCGTCGTAATAAAAACCGGCTTCTTCCTATTACAGTCCAGTGCACGTCATCTATACAAGGGATAGCGTATACCTCCGTCACTATTTACCTACGGCCGTCATCCTCTGCATACTACGGACGGACCCAGAGGAAAGTATCAGCAATTTTCCATTTCCTTCACTTCCCATCCCTACCCATTTACTTTCGGCTATAATGAACATACCTGCATACGTAAATACAAATACCAGTATATACACATACGTGGTCCACATAGGGGCCGTACATATATGACAGTTTAACAACTTTTGCAACAGCAAGTTTCAAGTGCTCGTTTTGTTAACGTTTATGTCGTCTTTAGACAGATTTTGAAAGTGCAAGTGATTTATTTCACTCTTGAAACAATTCATAACTGTTTGAAAGAGAAAATTTGGTGTTTTGACCTTTTTTAAATCATCTGTTGTTTAACTGCCCCTGGAGACCTTGAGGATGTACCTACAAAGTACGTTTGAAGAATACTTATTGTTTTTTGAAATCCAGATCGTTTGACGCAACATTTGGAAGGAGCCTTCTCGAAATAAGAGACGTATAGACACGTTCTCCATTGCATTCTCACACGTTCCCCTCTATTTACTATTTTTTGCGCACTTTCACTCGTGTATGTTTACAGCGCACGACGTACTTCCTATTTGTAGTCCATATCCTTCTGATATACAGCTATGCTGGAGTCCGCTCAAAGTACCTAACATATGTAAATAGACTTTACAATTTCGCCGACTTGGCTCTATGGGTGATACATGCCTCACTTTCAATTGTATTCTTCACGGTCACAGAGTTGTAGACCTCCCATTTGGAGAACAAATTGAAATTGAAAGTGAATCCAGTACGATTTTAGACTTTTTTAAATTCTTCTTCCGAAACTTTTTTTTGCGTCATTTTACAGTTGAACATGTTTTTGAGCTGAGTTCATTCCATTTTATTTCACCACTGCATTGTTAAAATTGAAATCGTTTTAATATTTCTAAGCAAACTTTTTCGTAGCATGTGATAACTAACTGTTGGGACATGGCTTGTAGTATAGTTCAATGAAACCAGAGTTTTCATGAGCCGTTACTGAAGGAGCAAAGTGGATTTTTTGGAGCTTACCAAAAAGCAAAGCCTATCTCTTTGTAAACTAAACTCGTGAACGGTTGCAATATTTTGTTGCCGAGAGAAAAGTAGGGATTTTGAAACTTTTCAAAAAATTACAATTGTCGTTTTTTGTACACTTTCAAAAACAAAAATGAAACATTTTGCAACTGTACACAACCATGTATGTAGCACATTTTGCACCCTTTAAAATTGTGTAAGTACAACATTTTACAATTTTTCAAAAACAGGAACACAGAACCTATTTAAACGCTTTCAAAAACGTATAAAAATAGAAAATTTTGCACGCTGTAATCCTTCAAAGAATTAACTTTGGACATTTTGCACAGTTTCAAAAGCGTGTAAGTAATACATTTTGCTTGATTTCAAAATCATCAAATAGCAAACTTTGCACTTTGCACCCGTTCAAAAGCACGAAAATAGAATGTTTTTCACGCTTCAAAAGCTTGTAGAAAGTGTCATTTTGCAACTCCCTGTTGTTCGAACACTTCGTAAAGAGCAATAAGGTAACGTGACAGGGTTCGAAAGCTTTATTTAAGCAACTATTTAATCAATACATTTTGTACTGAATGACTAGACAATAAAGCAAACTGAAACTGAAAAGTTGGGAAATCTGACTGAACTCTTTGCCTTTCTTTCAAAGAAAACTTATTTTTCCAACAAGGCCTTTCACATCAAGCTCCATCCTTGAGACGGCCCTTCTTACTTGTTTTATAACAGCTCTCAATTCAACTTCAGCTATACAACTACAGCTTCATCCCCTTTTTGTGTAGAGCATCTTTTAACTTTGGAAACAGTACACCATTCGTTTCTGCATTTTAATATATTTTACATTTCTTTTCATGGCTTTGGTTTCTATTTAAATGGGAACGTATTACTTGCACGTAAGTGTAGAAGTAGAGACGTTAAACTACAGGGCGAGCTATAGAAAGATAGAAGCTGCTAAAAAATAAAAAAAAGTAGAATAAATTAATCAATGGAGAGGAGTGATTATTCACAAAGGAACAAGGTATAGGCGTAAAATACGACAATGGGCATTTCCATTGTTGGCAGTATTTAATTCGAGGCTGTGAAAGAGGGAAGTTGTGAGAAAAAGTGGGAATTTTCTGGTTTCTGTAGATTGGCTCCGGCTTTCCACACAATGTGCTTTCGATATGGATCGTAGAATGTAATTTACAAATTTGCAATTCTGATGTTCCTAGGGCTGAGGGCCATTTTGGGGAAAGTAGACGTTGGACGGGAGGAAGGGAAGGGAATCCATTATGTTTTGGGTGAGAAGGCAAACGTTAGTGTCTACAAATAATGCATTACACATTTTCTAACTACTGGAGTTGTTTCTTGGTCCATTATTACTACAAACAGGGCTGGATTTCGTGGATCCAGTTCTAGCCAGTTAGGGGTCATCCATATAGTGTGTATTCCATGTAGAAGTATGGGGCAATGCTTTACATACTGATAGTTGACGGTAGAACGGTGAGCACAGTGACAAAATTTATTAATCAATTTTGACGAGTAATTTTTGTAGAAATTGTAGTTTTCTGAAAGTGTGCTTCTCAAATTCACACTTTTGACAGCTTTTAGAAAACATTTGCTAAGAAGGGAACATTTTAAAGTCATAGATATGTAAAATCTAGTGTGTGTGTATAGATATGTAAAAGTGAAACACATGTTTCAAAAAACCCGCATTCAAATTTCAAAAGCATTGATAGTTTCTTAGGATTATGGAAATATTTGGCTTACTGCATTGGACAGGGTGCTCGCGTCTGGCAGTTAATCGGACGCAGACGGTAATTGCTTGGCTAATGAGAGGATGTGCACTGTAAGTAATTGGTAATGTACAAATAATAAATGGCCGTCGTTTGGAGAGTCGTTTTGTTGTGCGTTGCCAATAGTTGAAGGCTATAGCAGCAGTATTATTTATTCAAGTACATACAAAATTAATTCAACCGATTTGGACCTACTGTCTCTTCAGTAAATTTAGTGTTATGGTTGTAGACTGGGCTTTGTATTCATGCCGTAGGGATATTTAGGAACAGTTTCTAAAATAGGGGGAGGAGTGGGGTTTAGAAAGTATAGTTTTGGAAATCGACTTTTTAAAAGCGTACTTTTACTCAAATGTATAGCAATGCAATGGTAAGAAATATTTTTATTTATTTTGAAGAAATCGGCAGCTCTGAAAAGTTATTTTTAGGAAAATCGAAGTTTGGTACAGAAATACGTAATACGTATTTGTATAATCTATTTAAAGCAAAAGTGAAAGTAGAAAAGAAGTTGAAACGCATTCCAAGGGAAGGAGGGTTCTTGTAATTCAAGATTACACGTACTGAGGTGGGAATAGAAACTATTTTGAAAATCTATTGTACACGCCATACATGGATGGTCCCTTAGTGGATACGCAATTTAACTTGATAGAATAATAGAGATAGACGACTATGGTTACAAGGGGACGCCAATGTATGCTGATTTCCTTCTGCTCCCTTCCCACTTGAATTTAAACTGGGCTTCATAGAAGCTATCACTTCACTTCTCACTACTGTAGTGCGGGGGGAGTTACAGCATCGACATATGTATCTTGCATTCTCCTACCTCGCACCAAATCCTATGTGTATGCAACACAACTGTGGAACTTTAGCTTGGGACGTGAACGGAGAAGAGAAAACACTGTCATTCAATCGCATTGTATTAAATAAGATAGACCGGTGCTAACCCTTAAACTATGGAATATCCAAGTAAATGTAGTCCGCGGAAACGATTCTCTAACTCGACGAATGGTTATTTCCTGGAAAACGTCCAATTGTCCACAAGACTTGTTGAGGAGGCTGTAGAGACGGAATCACATGTTGAGTTAAAGGAAGCCTCCGCTGTCCAAAGCAGTAATATACGTTTCCGGGATTGGATTTGGGTGGGGCTACTCTACTGCTGCACTCTGTTCGTTTGGGAATTGTTAAAATTTATTTACCCTATACAGATTGGAGTAGAATTCTGACTGCTAGTCGCATCCTCGGAGGTACAGTGCTGTATGTCTACATGTATTACACACACCCTAATCTACCTCAGAATTCAATTCAGTGTCAAATATTTCTGACGCCAATTAACTTAAAGCTATGTCACCTGTTTGTGGACACAATATCCTAGATTAAGGGCGTTGTTGGGCAAATTGTGGCCACATCGGGAATCCCGCCCCACTAAACGCGCCACGCTGCCCCAAGGAATGATGTACAGAAATTATTCACACCCTAATGATTCTTACGATAGCCATAGTGTTTGGTAAATAAGTATTTGAAATATTAATTTATCTACAGATGCTTTTGCAAAGACGTCAGTGTTAATTCATCCTAACGAATCAACCACTAAATCTACGTCTAGTTATTCGTAGTGACACGCCAGAATGACACAGTAGATGAAGAAACGTCGAGTCTGCCTCTGTAGGTTCATAGGGAGTACCTACCGCTTGGGAGTCACATCTTGTGCCATGAAAGAAGTAAACTGCTGATCTTCATTGCTAGTGACATCTGCTCAATTTATCATGTTCACATGAGCATAGCCACACATCTTTCCGCTAAACTCTCGCTTCAACTTCCTAGAAAATGTCGTGCGTTTAGCAAGAAAGAGTGACTAAATTAATTGTTCGTGTTTGACAGGTGAGCTCTGCTCGTTCTGTACATTGTGGTTGTGGAGCTTTTATACCGCTTTGCAGAAGCACAAGTTTCGCTACCACCATACGTACACTGCAAAAAGTCACCACATCATAATCGCATTATAAAAAAAGTGAAGCCATTTTTATACATTATAATCGCATCATTTTGATGCGTTAAAATGCCTCACAATGATGCGAACTAGATGGGGTCCAGATGAGTTTCTTCATAAGATAGGGAATTAACATGGTCTAAATGTAGACCTCATCATAATGATGCGATTATAACTAGTAAATTATACCGACACTGTAGTAAAAATGACTTCGCTTTTTCGGAAAATGATGCGGTCCAGATGATTTTGGTAGAGTGTACAAACAAACCTTACTACAAACTGTCCCCGCAAAGTGAACTAGGGCCTATTTTCGTTAAACTAATGCAGTATCTTAACAACGCCAAGTAGCTGTGGAGCGTAGGGTGCGATGCCTACTACTGATGCCGAGTCATTATCAGTAAGGCAACCGTAAAGCATTAAAAGCATCAAAAAGCATAATTCATTATTTTACGCCGGTTGCAACGTTTTTTGGCCTTTGACAGTGTTAGACAAGAAAAGGTGTTTTGTGGTAATCGGTGGAATTAATGCAGTAAATCAATGGGCTTTGTAATTTAGTAGCCAATTAGTATTTTTATTGGAGTTCGAATAGATCAAGTTACAAAGAGGCCGATTCGGTCCTCTCGATTACAAAGCCAATTCCTCGATTACATTATCAGCTTTCATTTACAAATCGCTTATCTTCTAATTTAATACTTGTTTAAATATTAAAGGATTTTAATTACATTGAATTATGCAGGATGTCATTTAATATCGACATCCTGCTCACATTACAATTGCTGGGCATCCACTTACAATTTCTTTCTATGCCAATTAAACTGCTAGATCATTAATAAATGTACAATAAGCATTTTACCAACACCATTGCGTTATGTATTCCTATACATACCTAACAACAGTATGTAGAATCGAAAAAAGAAATTAAAATTTTAAAAAGCATAAAAAGCATTAAAAGCATAATGAGGTCCTAAAAAGCATAATAGAGCATATTTCTAGAAGACACTAACTGAATTTTTTTAAATGCATCTTTATTTTTAACCAGATGTACCATAGTGGAATAGTTTAAGTGAAGAAAGTCTGGATGCGCACCTTTGACTACAGTAAAACGCTTTATTTAACCAGCCAGATAATTCTGAGCCCACAGATATTGACGACTCGGATTGTGATCTATTCGGACACAAGTTTTACACATTTGTTGCACCTAAATACAGCTTTCTTGTGCTGTTTTTATGAAAAAATCAAAAATTACAGCTGACGTGGAGGCCTAACAAAGTGTAATTAACCATCTACATTAGTTTTTATGAAAAATTATAAAACAGAAAGCATTCTGAATTTGACAAAAAGCATAATTGAGCATAATTTGGTTTCGTAAAAAGCATAATTTGAAACGATCATAAACCATTATTCCTCCACATTTTTCTTGATGACTGCCATTCCAGGCGGCCGAAATTCCGTAAAAGTGACAAAATATTACCTGTTCAATTTTTTTAGACCTGCTCTTATTTTTTATGGTCAAGACGACAGAATCGGTAGGCAGAACGGGCGACGACCTACAATGCTTTTAATTAAAATTTGGTATACGCAATTGAAATTTACTTTTGTATACGTGAAAATGAGGTAGCGCCGAATGTCAACTGTCGCAGGGAAGTTTGAGCTGTGCAAATACAGATAACAAATATGCGCAACGATTCTTGGAAATCTGAATTAATTTAATGAGGTTTTTTTACAGACGTTGTAGCTTCTGTGACTGTATGAAGAATGTTTCCCAGTAATTTCGTACATAAGGTGAGGTTGGTGGGTGGTTGGGTCTACCTCAAGCTGTACGAACTTTACTAAACTGCAGCTTGATTATTTTAATTTCCGAAATTCCAGCTTAGTCGAGGAAATCAAAAGGGATGAGCGTGATATGAATTTTTAAGTTTTAACTTGCCAAACGCGGGGAACTTGGTCATGACCCGTATGTACTTTGGCGCGTGTAACAAACTGGCATTTACTGTCAGCGTCCTGCAAAATTCTAAACTACGACTGAATACGAAATATGCATATTATTTTTTTTAAAAATATATTCGTTTAGGATTGGGGCTGTTATAATTCTTTTAAAAATAAAACAATTCAATGAAACGTAATGTCACCCCAAATTGCTCTAAAAATACCTACATATCTAATTTAACATCTACCTACCTTTTAGTTCAATAACATTCCCACTATTGTTATTTTTGGGAATCTTTGTGGGATTGGTCATTTCTCTGATTATTCCTTACCGGTTTTAATGGAACCTGTACTCCTTAAATTACCGGTCCTTATGCTCCTTAAAGTGGTTGGCGACAAAATTGCGCCAATGCAATGCTTTCAAGAGTTACGGCACCGTGCCACAGTATACTTTTCAATGGATTTGTGCCTCCCTAGGTGTATTGTGTTTTTTAAACCTAAGCCTCCTGGCACTCGTGTAGTTGGGTATCCCATCACTTGTCCCCGCTTTTTTGTCCCTCCAACTTTGGCCTCGCATTTTTGTCCCCGGCCAATTTTACCCCCGGCATTTTTGTCCCCGGCCAATTTTACCCCCGGCATTTTTGTCCCCGGCAACTTTTACCCCCGGCATTTTTGTCCCCAACTTTTTTGTCCCCCAGCATTTTTCTCCTCCACGTTTTCCTCCCCCGGCATTTTTCTCCCCCATTTTGTCCCCATGCATTTTTTACCCCAAGCTTTTTTGTCCCTGGCTATGTTTA
>JAQFZC010008373.1:0-10239 GCA_034695205.1 Dicyrtoma fusca | reverse complement strand
AGAGGATTCTGACTTATTGGCTCTACGAGAATTAGGGAAGTGGGCAACTCAGGGAAAACTGCCACAAGGACTATTAAAATGGCGCAAATCCCAACACAGATGTAGTACAGGCTTCCAATAAAAATCCCGCACAGATCGTTTTTGACAATTTTTTTCCATTTTGGTCCAGTTTCCTCTAATACTCTGATGCTGTCTTTATTCTCTAAAATTTAAAACGCGTAACTTGAGTATTATGAGTAGAATTTGAGTAATATTTACCTTATAAATTATTAACATTTTTAAACCGGTCAAAACTAAAATTTAACATTTCCAAAAGGTTTAATACTAGAAATTAACATTTTCAAAAAGGTGGAAACTAGAAATTAGCATTTTCAAAAGAGGCGTAAAACTAGAAATTAATATATTCAAAAGGTGTAAAATAGATAAATCACCGCTTTAAAGCAAGAAAAAAGACAAAACATAACCTTTTTAAAAAGGTCAAAACTAAAATTCAATGTTTTCAAAAAGATTTAATACCTACTTGATAATACTACTTTCCGGAAGGTCAAAACTAGAAATATGTATACATTTTCAGAAACCTGTAATGCTTGATATTAACACTTTCAAAAAGGACAACACTAAAAATCAACGTTTTCAAAAAGGTGTAAAACTGTGCAGATACGTTGCTGTTTTTAACAGGTTAATTATCGAACCCAATTAAAAATTATAACCGGAGGTAATCAAACAGCTATATTCAAACTTACTATGCAGAGCCTCCAAATAAGTAGTGTACGCTGCCAAAAACTCGATGAGCTCATGTTTCCCCATTAAAATCCCGATTTGGACACAGACTGCAAACGTGCAACTCGCACTCAAAAAGACTGAAAATGGTTGGGCCCAGTCTGATTTACCAGAATTGTTCTCGTTGGTAGAAGTAACTACCCAGAGCCTGTAATACTGAATAAGGGTGACCAGAACATCCAGAAATATGCTCAAAAACCATAAAAAACGCCTAGTTTTCGATTTTGAGACCAACGGCCGGTTTAATTTTGTGTCCCAAATGTAAGGACTGCTACTCAACGCACTGGCCCATACAAACCCTTTAGGAATGTAACGTGCTGTGATTGGCCCGATCATTTTTGAAATACAGTTGAATTTTCTAGTTTTTAAATTCCAAAGTTTTGTTGTGTTGTTTTACTAAAATGTACATCCAAATTTTCAGAATGCTTAAGGGTAGGATTCCTAAGATGGAATGACACGCTTATTGCTCAATGTAAGTTGTACTTTAAGGTACGGTGGCAATAAAATATTTAATTTTTGGATTGTCTCTATTAAAGACAAACATTTGCTGATGATAAGGAACACAGGGGAACAGAAAAAAGGCGTACATTTAAATTTAAATTTTTTTAAAGTAAATAGTGAGGATAGAAAAGTTAAAAAAGCAAAATATAATTTGTCTAAAACAAATAAACCACGGAAGGCTACCTACCAAAAGCCAAATAAATTGCCAAACTTTTTAAAATGAAGGCGTGACCACAACACTTTAATACTCTATTACAGTATACGTATACAGGTATTTAATTAACAGCAAACAAAGTTAAAACTCAATGCCAAATTAAACAATTTATGCAATAAAAAATTTATCTGAAAATTTTAATCTAAAAGTTGTGTTAGGTATCTAGTAAAAATGTAATAAGATCGTGAAAAGGACTTTTCGGACCCAATGTTCATCGACTAAAGCAGGAAGAGGATGTACTGTGGGATCAAGTTGTTTTGGGACTTTTGTAATCAACGACAGGTGTGCAAAATACATGTAAATAAACGGGCGCAGCTTTTAGCCTAATGGTTTATGTTAAACGGGTGTTTCACCTTACCCCAGTCCCAAGACTTTGTGATTCTACAATAAGTACAACCACTAACAACTTGTAAGACTCGACTTGTACGCGTTTGTCCGAGAGCCTGAATGGAACAATGCTCAGGTCTCCAATAATACGCGGTTCTCTAACAGTACGCGGGTCACGGGAAGTATTTTCAGTGTTGAAGTGCACACAAATTAATGTGAACCCAACTTTTTAGTCACTGAATAGCTTGAATTAAATGATACACACTTTTAAGTAGCTTAAAAGTGTCAAAGTGCTTGTTTTTAGCCTGTTTATTTCAACTAAATTTAGAGTAGTAAAACGGTCAGTTTGAATAATACCCGGGTCTCTATTAATGCGCGGGCCTCTAATTGTACGCAAGGATCGGAGGAGCTGATTGGAATAATGGACGGGTGTACTATTAGAGAATTTACGGTACTTTCATACATTATTATATTGTTTGATTGTTTGAGCAATTAATTGGATCTATGACAAAGGAAAATGAAATAATGAAATATTTAATTGGTGAATAAATACGTGACCGAAAAACGTTTTATATAACTAACTACTACTATCTCTGGTCGAAATCATTAGATAAGTAACGTAATGGCTATAACCACAGGCACTGACGCAATTATCCCTCCCCTTGTCTGTGTGGAAAGAAATGTGAAAAGATGTGTTTTTTTTTATGATTTAGAAGATACAGATCATTTTGCTTTAAGAGGCACTAGAAATGCCCGAAAAGGGTTATTTTGTAACTTAAGCATCTAATTTTAGCCACTTGGTAGGTAGTTTGAGTAACTTACAAGAAATTGTTAAAAAGGTGATTAAGAAGCTAATCGCATAATGTGCTTACATGTTAATCCTTCGTGGTGACTAGTTGCCTCTTATTCGTGCGGGTTGACTAGTGACAGTGAATAGTGAACTGAATGAATAAAAAAGTAGTTTAAAGTCTTGTAAATTCTGTCTGAATTAATATTTAATTTTGTCCTTATTTATCGACTGTGAGCGTTGTTACAAGTAGTCGGTATAATACCAGGGTAAAAACAATTTTCCTAATTTTAGACCAATGCGGTCGAGTCACACGTCATTTTGACGGGAATCAAAAGGAGATTACAGATCTGAAGTTAGTTTTGGAATAAAATTTCCAAATTTTGAAATTTTTCGAAAAATGTTTAAAAAACCTCGAAAAACCCACTTTGCACGCACAAATGTTGAACTAAATATCAATACATTTTGAGGAATCTGCATAGCTTCTGTTATGCATGCGATTACCTTTAAAATGATGTATTGCTTGCCTCGTTTGGACGTGAGTCACCGGTCGCAATTTCGGTTTGAAATTTTTCGATTTTTGAAAATTGTTGAATTTTATCGTGTAATACATTATTTTACGGGAAACGGAGAATAGACTACAGATCTAAACTTGCTTTTTAAGTACAGTAGAGGTTAAATTAAATATCTTCGGTAGATCATATCATCGAGGCCACCAAGTTGGCGAAGCCAACTTGGTTAGCCGAGATGATATGTTCTACCGAAGATATTTAATTGAAGCTCGAAAAATAGATCCTGATATCCTTGGTGTAGAACATATCGTCCTAGCTAACCAATTGGGCGAAGCCCTACTTTTTTAATTATGTTAAGTCTTGGAACTAGGGTAGGTAGCCCTAATTGTGGTTGGGATAAAGAATTATTTGTGATAAATCACCATTTTGATTACTTTTGATGAAATCATCTGCGTGTTTTATTTTTTTGATACAATTAGCCGTTGGGAAGAATAATTATGTATTTATAGCGTTATAGGGTTGAAAATTAGTCTCTAGTAAGAGATTTTCGGAGAACGACTGATCTGCCTAGCGAACCAAGAAGGCGAAGCCTTCTTGTTAGTTAAATGATTACACTTACTTATCCAATGGATATATCACCTAACCCTTTGGAACAGGAGAACATATCCATTTTTCATTCCTTTGAAAATATTGATTTATGTTATAACCTTTTTGAATGTATTAATTTAATGCTTTGAATGTTGTAGAAAATATTTTATTGTAGATATGACCTTTTTGAACACGTTACTCCCTTATTTTGATGATCTCTTTAAAAATGTTATTTACCTATTAGTTTCAACGTTTTTGTAAGTCTGTATTATTTCAAGTTTTGACCTTTTTGAAAGTTAGTTACTAGTTTAAACGGGTTTAAAACTGTATATATATAGGATGTTTAGAGTTCTGATTTATAACCAACGGGTTGTTACAAAACTGTGTGCAGCTATTACTCCCTTTGCTTTGTGAGCCTTCGGGTATCCCTCATCTACATAGCATAGTGGACTATGCAAATACACTGCCAACCTCTGAATCAATGGCTCAGGATTTTGTCGCAACGCACCTTTCGCCTCCCCAGAGTATTTCGTTCTACGACAGCTACTAGCATATTCCGGTAGATAGTTAGCCCGACTCAACTATTATCTATGTGCCGGATGTCGTATAATGAGATACAGGGTCATTCGAGAACCTTACTGACTGTTAACTAGGCTGGAAGGGAGATAGGATACAGCGGTTTGACGTACGAGGTAGATATCGTCTTATACGCAATAGCTCGCTACATTAAATCTAGCCTACTAATAGCACCGTCACTGTGGCAAGCCACACGGTTAACAGGTAGTGAAGAGATGTACCTACTATTCGTAATTTGTACGGCTGTGAGCGTGCGGCCTCTTCAGGCGCACCCTTTGAAAGGAAATTACATCGGCCCTTTGAACGCGCTTGTTTTAAGTACGCTGTGCAACAGAAATTGATTTTTTCCTTAATAATTTTTAGTTTTAATTTGGTGTCAAATTGCTTTTTTATGGTGGCATATTTGAATAGACGGCCCTTCTCAACACAGATTTTTCCCCCAAAATCCTTGAATACCCATTCTAGGTATTGACTTTCTTTATACAGTGCAAACATTTGTGTAGAAATGTATTATGCATCGATGAGAAGGTGTAGAAATACATATAGAAATAAGCACAAGTAATGAAAGTTAACAGGAATTGTATTTAGATTTGATTGTATTTGATGACTTAACAATAATTGGCTAAATACAATTAGGCATAACTACAATTAGAACAATTGGCAGAAATGTGCGCAGTCATTCCACTAAGCAACAATGATTGTGACATCGGCTCAAAGTAGATCGGATATTGCACAATAATATTGATAAAGATTATTATGAATATATGAGATTGAATCATAAATTAATGTAAACAAACGATATCTAATTTAAACAAGAAACTTTAATAAAGTTAATCACTAATACGGATTCATTGAGAGCAGACTTGACCACTCTTACTTCCCCGAACCTAGCCACTGAGCATCACCCGCATATCAGCACAGCCTTTAATTTTATTACAACAGAATATGGGGGTATTATATATTAATAATTTTAGCAGAACTAAAAGGTCGCGTGCCCTTCCACGTGACTAATGGGAGAAATACTAGGCTGAGGGTGGAATCGAAGCCAAACTGAAGGGGCAAATATTTTGTTTTAAGGGCGACGAGACCACGGAAAATGGTGGTAGGACAGAAATTGTTAGAAATTTACAATCCCAATGTTAAATAAAAGAAAGGAATGAAAAGAAAGAATAAAGTTATCCCTTAAATAATGCCGTGTTGAAGTCATTTTCTGTCTTGTTGGCTGTGCTTACAATTACAAAAATTTGTAAACTAGGCGAAAAGTGTGGTTGAAGCATCCATCAAAACACTATGCAAAACTATACAGGTAGGTTCACATTGTGTGAAAATCATAATATATTGTTTCCACACCCCCTCATTGTACATGTTGGTACGTTATAACTCTTTACAAGCAAAATTGTTTTAAATGCGAACAACACATACAGGGTGGCGTATACCCCCCCCCCCCCATCCACAGCCCAAACCAACTAAGTCGCGCAGCCACATTACAACATTTTTGATAGAGTATTTTGTTGCGGATCTAACCCAGTAATTAATTTTAAAATCGGTTTAAACTACCTTCACTTTCAGTCACAACATATCCGACAATTCGACTTTAAGTTGTTCCTTCGTAAAGTAGCCAGGTTTTGTACGATTGGGGTGTACGTACTGATCTGTTAATGTACCTAAATTCAAAATTATTAACCACTAATAGCATGCTTCAACGCGAAACACCTTGGTTTGTACCTAACCTACTGTGGCCGAATTGAATCTGAGAACAGTTGGTTCCATTTTAAATACTGTGCCTGATTTTTAGGAAACTCGATACTAAAAGCATAGCCAACATCAGCAACAACATTAAATATTTTTGTCTCTCTGCCCATTTTTTCCAAGAAAATGTTTCCTCGTCGTTTTCTACGCTCCTTAATTTAGTTTGTAACACTTACATTATCGTTAAATAATTTTTAATAATTACATTATGGATACGTATTTAAAGCGTGCAGCTAATGTTTTTTATTAAGTGCAACAATTAGGAATAATTGATTTTGCTAACGATTTGCTACTAAAAATATCCACAGTCATTTCCACAATGGTTTGAACCATAGTAAGAATCATTCTTCCATCAACATAGTAGTACGTCCCAACAGTGACCTTAATAGGTCTCACAGGCTGTAGATTGCCGTTGATGACCTTATTCGCTAGCGTATGTCGCTTTAAAACTCCCAGTAGAGTAGAGGAACGTTCATAGAACTGCCCAAATAGCGAGAATGTTATCGAAAGATACAAAAGCAGAAGTGCAAGTGCGTTAATAAACAGAAGTTGCAAAATCCCAGCCACTCGGATGGTACCGTAAATGGAATAGGAACACATGAGACTGAAGAGCCACTGATTGCTCGGAATTACCAGGCGACAGAAGGAATATTGAAATCTTTGTTGTAAGAGTTCCAACTGTTGAAATCGGGCTTTAAAAACTCGTGCGAAGATCACACTTTCTCGTGTCATTGGACCTCCTTCTATTGCCTGCAGCTCTCGCCTAAAATTTAATTAAAATTAACCACTTGTTTGGTACTTTTTACCTGACATAACTGTGTAAGAACTTACTTTAGTTCATTTAGTAAGCCTATGACTTCGAAAACGTAGGGCACTCCAATAAAGGCCCATAAAAACATATTTCCAACAAAGCCAATGATTATGTATGCCATGAAAATCGTGTTGATCATGATCGTGACGATTCTGATTGTAGATAAAGGATTCTGACTTGGCTCTACGGGAATCAAGGAAGTCGGCAACTCAGGGAAAACCGCCACAAGGGCTATTAAGATGGCGCAAAGCACAACACTGAGGTAGTACAGGCTTCCAATAAAAATCCCGCACAGATCGTTTTGGACAATTGTTTTCCATTTTGGTCCACTTTGATCTGATTCCCTGATGCGCTCTTTACTCTCTACAATTTAAAAAGTACAACTCCATAGTATATTCGGAATTGGCGAACCATGAATTTGTGTAGTATTAATCCTATAAATTAACACTTTTAAAAAGGTGTTAAACTTGATATTAACACATTCAAAAAGGTCAAAACCAGAAATCAACGTTTTACATACATTGCTGTTTCTAACAGGTTAATGATCCAACTCAATTAAAATTTAAAAACGTAGGTAATCAAACAGCTATTTTTAAACTTACTGTGAAGAGTCTCAAAATAGCTGGTGTACGCTTCCAAAAACTCGATGAGCTCATGCTTCCCCATTAAAATCCCGATTTGGACACAGACTGCAAACGTGACACTGGCACTTAAAAAGACTAAAAATAGCTGGACCCAGTCTGATTGACCGGAATTCTTTTTGTTGGTAGAAGAAACGGTCAAGAGTCTGTAATACAGAATAAGGGCGACAAGAACATCCAGAAATATGGCCAAAAACCATGAAAAGCGCCTAGTTTTCGATTGGTAGACCATCGGCCTGCTTAATTTTCGGTCCCAAATGTAAGGAATGCTACTCAATGCACTTCCCCATACAAACCCTTTAGGAATGTAACGGGCTGTGATTGGCCCGATCATTATTGGAATGCAGTTGAATTCTCAAGTTTAAAATTCCAGTTTTTTTTAACTAAAATGATCAAAATGTTTAAGAGTAGGATTGCTGAGATGGAATGACAGGCTTATTGCTCATTGCAAGTTTTACTTAAGGTACGACGGCCATGAAATATTTTACTTTTGGATTGCGGCTATTAAAGGCAAACATTTGCGGATAAGGGACATAAGGATACAAAAAAAACAGGCGTACATTTCAATTTTTTAAAGTAAATAGTAAAGGTAGAAAAGTTTAGAAAAGCAAAATATAGCGCTTGTATTGAACATATAAACCGCGGAAGGCTACCTACCAAAAGCCAAATAGAACGCCCTTCGTTTTAAAATGCTACTTTAGTATTTACACATATTTAATTAACAGTAAACAAAGTTTAAACTCAATGCTGAATTAAACAATTTATGCGATAAAGAATTTATCGGAAAATTTTAATCTAAAAGGTGTGTTAGGTACCAAGTAAAAAAGTGATATTATCGCGAAAAGGACTTTTCGGACCCAAAGTTCATCGATTAAAATCGGAACGTGTGGGTAAGTACACAAATAATAAGGTACCTTTATACATTATTATATTGTTTGAGCAATTATTTGGAACTTTGACAAAGGAAAATAAAATATGAAATATTTAATTAGTAAATGAATGAATAAGTGACTGAAAAACTTTTTATATAACTAACTACTTCTATCTCTATTCAAAATAATTAGACAAGCAACGTGATGGCCATAATCATAGCCGCTGACGCAATTAACACTTCCCTGGCCCTTGTCTGTGTGGGAAAAAATGGAAATAAATTTGTTTTTTGTCTGATTTAGAAGATACAGATGATTGCTTTAAGAGGTACCGGAAAAGTGTCACTTTGCATCTTAATCATATAATATAGCTACTTGGTAGGTACCTAGGTTAAAAGTAACTTGCAAGAAAATATTAAAAGGGGGATTAAGACGCTAATTCCATAATTTGCTTCCAGGTTTATGCTTCGTGGTGACTGCTTTGATTTAATTCTCCATAAAATCACACAACACTTACTTTATTTAAACCCTTTGCTGTTCACATAGAATCTTCCCAGTCCAGTGACTGCTAGAATTTACACTAATTTATTCCAATTTTGAAAATAGAAAATAAATAAACACTGAATAACACGAAACACTTTGTAATTCGTTAATTACAAACTCCTAGCCTACTGGCTATGCTATAATATAACTAATAACTAAATGAAAAGAAACTAACTTACAATATGTATGAGAAACTGGAAATTGAAGAAGTTTTGGAAAAGGAAAAATGGCATCGCTTTGAGCAGGCACTAGTGTCATCATATATATGATTACACTTCTCGGAATAAAAATGTGTAATTTGTAAGAGGCGGATATGTAAGACAGTATAAAAAGCCTACAAAACCGGTCTCATTTACCGAAATCCACTGCAGTGTATTTGCTGACTAAGTCAAGGAGCTTTACCTTTATTTCTTTCACATAAATACTGTTAGGATAGGAAAATAATGCAAAGAATGCAAATAATGCAAGGAAATGCATCAGCATTTCCTTCGCTGAAAGAAAATTGTAAATAATCTGGGATGCTCTGGCATCTCAGAAATTGTAAAATGTAACAGAAGCCAGCTTACAGACTAAACGTGTAAAACAAGATGCTAACACTTCGAAAAGGTCAAAGGTAAGGTAAAAAGGTAAAAAAGGTTTAACATTTTTAAAAAGTGTTAAACTAGATATTAACACTTTCAAAAAGGTCGAAACTAAAAATCAACGTTTTCAAAAAAAGTGAAAAATTGTGTAGAAACATTGCTGTTTCTAAACGGTTAATTATCCAACTCAATTAAAAATTAAAAACCTAGGTAATCAAACATCTATATTTACACTTACTATGCAGAGCCTCAAAATAAGCAGTGTACGCTGCAAAAAACTCGATGAGCTCATGCTTCCCCATTAAAATCCCGATTTGGATACAGACTGCAAACGTGGAACCAGCACTTAAAAAGATTAAAAATGGTTGGACCCAGTCTGATTTACCAGAATTCTTTTCGTTGGAAGAAGAAACTGTCAAAAGTCTGTAATACAGAATAAGGGCGACCAGAACATCCAGAAATATGGCCAAAAACCATAAAAAGTGCCTTGTTTTCGATTGGAAGACCATCGGCCTGTTTAATTTTAGGTCCTAAATGTAAGGAATGCTACACAATACACTGCCCCATACAAACGCTTTAGGGATGTAATGCGCTGTGATTGGCCCGATCATTTTTAAAATACAGTTTGTAAGGTTCAGAATTCCCATGTGGTGCTTACGAGCCCTCTGTGGGAGGGCCCAGGAGACCATTTGTCCCTGTGACAGAGTCTGGAGGGAGTCGAGTCGGTGAATTCCAAGACCGGCAGATTGACAGGAACGAT